>JAQIXS010000902.1:0-36951 GCA_034700785.1 Rossiulus vilnensis | reverse complement strand
ATTTGTTTCCCGTGTAGAATTGGTCGTCCTCTAGGGTCTGAGTTATTTTTATAAATTGAAAATATCTCGTTTACTTACTGCTGGTATAAAAAATTAAATAAACTCGAAAAACCAATATCCTCCTCCCATAACGGATTTTTCCTCTCAATAGCACCTCCGAAGATGGGCATCGGCGGTTCTTGGTGGAAAAATTTAACATGGTTACATTTGGGGCTCTGCATGTATATCCCATGACTGGCCATATGTGCTATTTGCCATCATGGGCATTGGTCTTATATTGACATCGTCATAAATGGTAACTTTAGATAAAGCCATATATGGAAAAAAGGAAATAAAGGCAATAGGTTTACGTATATGGTCGCGGTATGTAGGAATGTAAAAACATATACATGTATAATAGACATGAATGCAGTCTATGGACTTACATTAACAGTATATGGCCCTAATATGTGAATATTTATGACCGTACTATCAGGTCCATTTGCGGAGAATGTCTGATCTAACCACATGGAATGGAATACGGCCCATATTTGATTTTTCCACTCGGGGTAGGTTAACCGTCTTTCAACTTTATTGTTTATTATAAATAAACGGGGAAATTTTCTAATTACAAAAATAATCAACACTAAATCCAAGCAATTAATTCTACACGGTGAAAAATAAATTTAGCAATTATAATAAGTATTTAAAGCAAATGTGCAGCCAGTCTAATTGTTTGGTTTGGTGGGCATCATGTTCGTAACCCAATTTGTCAAGAAACCTAAGCTTAACATGTTACAGACCTTAACACGCATGTTTTGGGCGTACTTTTCACGTAACTGGAGTTCGTTCCATGCAAACGATCACCACCTCATTTTGCACTTTTGGCTCCAATTAAACGGAGAGTTTGATTTCCAGGAGGTGAATTCGAGATGAAGGGAGTCCGTGACGCATTTATCACCAGTTTATCGTAATGAGGTGTCATCGTCGCGATTTCCACCTACTTTGAAAAACGAAAAATAATTGCCAGGTTGGAGACAGCAATTTGTCACTAGCGCGTAGGGAATACGCTGAACACGTCCGTTTTTCACTGGCAAGGGTTGTTTACCCAAAAAAACTAGCCCTTGCCAGTTTTTCATGCGAAATTGAAAGTGCTGTGTTTCGCCAAAGACAGCTGGGCTCATGCGAAGTGCAATGAAAGTTTTATGGCCAACCGTTTTTAGATCTTGTGTAAAACCTGATGGTGGTGGTCGTGGGGCATTTCTTCATTTTATAATGCGAGGAATCATGTACTGTACCTCGTTGATTTTTCTAACAACATGCACGTGCAGAGAAAGAGTTTATTAGTTAGGTCTAGTTGTTTTTATTGAGTGTGGATAAACAGTTGGTTTGTTTCAATTTTTGAAACGATGGATAAGTTAACAGGCGATACATTGGTAAGGTCAAATCGATGAACAAAACGATCGGCTGCAGGAGACATGCTGACTCCACGCGATCAGTATTACGGACAGTAGCATCATTAATTAGCGTCAATATTTAACGTTAATCTATCAGTGTGGGCCTGGTCCCAAATCGATATGGTCAAAAGTAAGAAATAATGTCAACAATACTTATCGCGTTTAACTCTACTCACGGAATGACACAATTCTAAATTTTTTTGGTGCAATCTTTTTTTTTCTTGCATTTTGTTTTACCTAATGCAGGGCCTCCCTGGATGAAATATCAGCACAAAAATTCACATACTGATATTAGAAAAAAGTTTAAAGATACTGAGCACTGTGCCGCTGTGGTTTGATGCATGCTGTCAGAAGCAGTTCTGCAGTACAGTGCAAATATTTATTGCCGGAAATACTGATCGTGTAGAGTCACCATAAATATGGTCAGTTTGGAGTTGAAACCGAGCGGTTGAAACGTCACATTTTAGGTTTTGGAAGGGAGAAGAATTTGTAGGAGGATATCCGTATTTACTGCTTTGTTCTCCACGTGTATTATTATTGCTACTGAAAACCAAGACAAGAGATGGAATGAAAGATGGATGGAAGAGAAGAGGTGGAATGAAAGTCTTTGGTCAAGTGCTTGGTCACTGATAACGAGAAATGTGATCAAGAGATTGAAGAGAATCATTCGTATACATTAAGAACTTCCTCTTTCCTGATTTTTGGTATCCTCTTTTAAAATACTTTTCAGATTGAAATCGACTGAAGTCCCTTAAACCACAAGTTAATGCGTATTCAAAGATTTATTCAGGGAATCTGAGATAAACGAAGTTGAAGGTAAAGGTAGGCCTACTATTCTTCGCCACGCGTATGTCGGAGGCTTTCAAATCATATTTAAGCTATATGAAAAAGGCCTAGTCCATTTGACCTTGAAGTCATAAAGCATCACGCAAGGTGGAACTACTGCCTGCACAGGTATGGAATATTGCAGGAACCTGTTCAGTTCCTCAGCTTGCAAATAAAGCTGCTTATATTTCCAGATTAAATGAATGCATTTCCAAGCAAAAAAAAACTATTCTGCAGATATGACCTGCAACATCCATGATATGGTCGAAGCGCACTCATAATGGAAATTGAAACCAAATTTACCCAAAGCGATGCGCTCATATTGAAACGAGATTCGTACTTCTAAGCTTAAGTTATGAACGAAAGAAATGGAGAAGAACAAATCCGAATTTATTGCACTTAGCAGGGGCGGACCCAGGATGGTTTTAAGAAGGCGGTAATGAATGCTTGATGGGCGGTTAGTTTTTAGAGGAGGGGGAAGGATAGACGCCTCAGGCGAAAAGTTTGGGAAATAAAAGATTACGATTACAAAGCTGGGATTTTAGCCTAGAGTTTCATACATGTACATATATTTGCTGAGAAATACTATTATTAAAATGAAAAATTTAGACTAATTTGATCACATGTACAATTACAAAAATGGAATTTTGCCAATTTTGGTCTACAATAAGCAGCAATTTCATACAAAAATGTGTTGAGACATGCTACTATTATAAGGAGCGCCATTTGCAAAAAAATATGACACATTAGTTACATGTAGGCCACGATTACAAATCAGGGATTTTGACCTACAATTCCATACACGCCACAGGTGAAAATTTTGAAACATTATATTGTAAATCTGCATGGGCTTCTTGCTGATTTCATATCAACGTTTGGTTAAAAAAAGCGCTTTAAACAAGAACATCTCATTCCATTCATTAAGACCCCCTCAGATCCTCTGGGTCGAAGCGTTTACGCAGGTATTCCCGAATATCCTTGCTCAAATTTCCAACAATTATTGGCAATTTCCATGGCCAATTTCGCCATCTTTCCATTAAGGAAAGGGTTGCTACCCCCACCCCCACTCCTTCCTCTGTGCACAGTACACCCTCCTCGTTTATGCAACTGTCTGGATGCACGAAGCGCCTTCTCCTTTTTTCTCTCCATCTCCTTTTAACACGTCTCCCATTTCCTTTCCCCGGAAGCACACGATTATCGATGTCCCACTGCCAGTCGACACCCATTACCAGCTATAGTCTACTAAACCTTTCCGGATGCCCCCGCCCGGGAGGCTATTGGCCTCGTAGCCTCGCTGCAGCCCACGAAGCTCCTCCAGAGAATTTCTCTCGTGCTTCCCATCCGCTCAATCGGCGGGCGGGCCCTGCGAGAGGCTAGAAGAGGTAGCATTTGCGGGACGACCCCCGTTGCAGCCTTCTGCACAGCAGCGCTGAGTGCGGGAGAGTGCGAACGCTTCTGCCCAGCCATTTGCCTCCTGGTTCCGCTGATGGACGGGAGTGGATCGGAGTTGAATGATCCGAATTCCGTCGCTGGGCCACCCCCGGGAGCCGAAGAGTGGATTTTTTTGAATGAAACAAACACAGCCTCGAAGGATTTTCATCCAGTCAGTGCTCAGTGAAGGCGAAGCGTGCCGAACTTGAGACGAGATCCCGCCTGTGCTGGAATCCCCGGTTTGACACAAGGTAAATTTTCGATCGAAATTTCGGAAGGATTGCTCGAAAACGCTGAGTTTATGCTCGTGAAAGGAGCAAATGTTCAACTTTGAAACACGTTTCTGGGCCGCCCCATGATTTTGAGCTTTGCTGTTGTTAATTTGCAAATTTATGGAATTGTGCGTGGTTTTGGAAGTAAAGTTGAGCGGCTGGAAATTGCAGTTGTGGCTGATGCTGCCTGGCTAGTTTTGAGCTTTGCTGTCATTGCTGCATTGCCTCCAGATTTATGGCCTGCACATGTCTGAAGAGCGACCATAAATTTGGTGGAAAACTAAAAACCTTCGAATGTTTACTTTCCTATCTTAAGCCCTACCCAAAAGCATGCTTCATATACTTATTATAGGCTAATTGCTAAGTTCATTTCCCCCATCGTAGAAATGGTCGTCCTCTAGGGTTTCAGGTATGGATCTATGGTATTTTCAAAATGTTCCGTTTATTAATAAAAAAAAGTAACTAAATTACAAAAACCTGTGAGCAACCTCCGATGCCCATGTTCAGATTTTGCATTCTGAGGAAGTCCTCCGTTTTCGGAGGTTGCATTTTCAATTTTATCCATGTTTATTTAATTTCTTTTAACTTAATGGAACATTAACAAATTATTTAGGCTATGAATGACATGCATATGCGCCACATGGCAGATCATTGCTAACAGCAGGGTAATGTGTTGAGTTGAATGGTAGTCGACGACCAATATGCATGCATTTTTAGCAAAAAGAATTACTAAGCCGAACACAAAATAACTGAAGGTCTTCGGAAAAAAATTGGAGAGGTGGATCATAATTTTGCTGTAAACCATGATCGCGAAAATGGACTCTAGCGTTTGAATGTAGCGAAAAAATTTTATTGCGAATTTATTTCGGATGCGTCTGAATACCCGAAAGAAACGCTTTGACGATTTCCTGCTTGGTTGCGATAAACTTGAAAATGAGATTGATGGGATTTTTGGAAAAACTGAGGTAATGGCTGTTTACAGTCACTACCTACTCCATTTGGGCACTGCTCACATTAGCTGTTACCAAAGGTGTCATTTCAGACCGTAATTTTCGCAAATGAGAGGACAAACTGACACATTTCAGCAGAACCGGAAGTGGGGATTCTGACATGCATTACGCTAGCTTCGCGGCGCTCGCTTCAATTATGTCGACTTATAAGCACTGCGAAATAAGTCGTTTGCCGGAAATTTGAGGACAAAAATCGGTTTTATTCAGATGGAAGCTTGAATGGGGTCAGTCCATCCTTGCTCGCCACATCCGCTTATCTCAGTGTTTTCTTGTGAACTGCAAATAATAGGCTGCGGATACGAAGCTTTGTCGTTGAGCAAGCAGCGTTAAAACACAGACAGTCGTTCTCAAAAATGAACTGTCATTTCTTAAGTCCGAACCCGAAATGATGCACATCATTCCAAAAAATTACACATTTTTACGTCGAATACTTAATAATGTATAATCGCTAAATTTATCTTTTTTCTTTGTTGAAGTGGTCGTCCACTAGGAGATGTGACATTGTTATTGTTTAAGATTGTCCAGTTTGTTTATAAAAAAATTAAATGAACTTTAAAATAATCGTTTTGCGATCTCCGAAGATCGAAGAGTAACCTCGAAGAAGTTGTTTTTCAAAACTGCTTTAACGAGACGTTTTGTGACTATAAAAAATAACTGATCGTTGATAACAAGAAATTATACACGGCAAAAACACATTTAGCAATTAGGCTATTATAAGTATTTGATACAAAAATGTGGCACTATATGAAAAGGGCCCACGTCATCGATCCTAGTTTTTGGGATATTGCCAATTTTATCAAGTAATGAAGTAAATTGAGAAAAATTAGTTAAGGGTTTATTTATGTGCCCTAATGTGCTGCGATTATTGATTAAACTAAACGTGGGGTCAAGGTTATGGATGGATATGCAGACTGCAGTTTATTGTTAGGTATGCCTATTTGAAGAATAGAAGAAACATGTTTTGGTGACGAATCTGCATAAAAAATTAACTAATTATCATAGAGAAAATGCTGTCTCTGTATCGAAGATGTGGGTACTTTTGCAAAGTGCCACAAATTTGGAATTTTTTTTAGCATGGCGGGCATAATGTACTTTTGGCTCGGACTTGAGACAAAAGGGCTGCACAGTCGTTGACAGTTTCTGCTTAAAAACATGGAGGCTTGAGGAAGACCATCAGACTGGCGTTGCATGGCGTCTTCAGGCCATGCACAGGAACAACATCAACATTATCCACCGAGAGGTTCTGTTACCCACTGACCCCTTCTCCGAAATCCGAAACCGGCCTCCCCCGATTCACAAATTGGAAGCAATTTGGCCACAAACGTTTAATTATAGGAGATGCGTTGTTTTTTCAAGCCCCGTGGCTCACCCCAGGGTAGTCACCCTGGTGGCACTTCCTTCCAAAAACTACCTCCACCCAGGCCCAGTACGATGCCGATGGGGAGTCGACTGAGGCCCGAAATGGGAGAATTGGCCGTCTGTTTGCCTCCCACCTTTTAGACTTCAGAGACTATGGTTTTTCAGCAACCCATTAGCTATTCCCGTTTATTATTTTCGCATTATTTTTCGGCCATTTTAACGTTCCCTGAGGAAAAAATTGTTGACTGGCAACTGGCTCGTGGCGGTAAATAATTTGGTCACACCCAATAGCGAGGATGAGGGAAGCCCTGTTTTCTGCAAGAATGTTTGGCGCCAGGGGTCGCCATGGCAACCCCAGTGGACGGCAAACGCACGTTGTTTTGCCACGTAAGGCGAGCGTCAATAAACGGATACCACTGCATTTTTAACTCGGTGGTCACCAATTATTGGGTGTGGCAACCATACGCTCCGAAATGCACCCTGGGAATGCGTTTTCGTGGAAGGTGCCCATTTGAGATGTTGCTGTGGATCTTGCCATGGACGGTGACTGTTAGGGCAGCAGACACGTTTCGAAAATAATACGAAAAATGTACACAGTCAAATGTCGCTGGATCGATTCCAGTATGTCCTTCGTGTTTCGCCGCCATCTTGTGTCGCATTCCAGGATGTCTGCGTGTCATTAAAATCCTTGAAATGTGATCGGTTGAAGTTTAGGGCTCTGCAGTCCATGGATACTGGTTATGGTAATTTATTTTCGGTGGACGGTTTGGAGGTTATGGAAATAATTGATGTGAAACTTTTCATGTCCGAAATAATAATTTGATAATATTAATGATGGTCTTGTTATTCCGAGATCCGTGTAAAATATACGAAAGATATACAATTTGAGATGAGACATCATAACTAAATTGCAATTTTGTTAAACATTGTTTTATGAAGCAGAATTTCCTGAAATAGTTGTGTTCAGAATTATAATAATATTGGTTCCTTTATTAAAATTGTCTAAAACATTTTAACTTTTATGAAGTAGTTAATCCAGATTTTTGTAAAACCTATGAAAAATATAAATTTGATATCTGATTGATAACTTTATTCAAATGTTATAAATTATTTTACGGAAATTTTTTTTATGAAACCTGTATCCAAAATAAGAATAATATTACTCATATTTATCCAATTTCTATGTTAAATCGATTTAAAATACAAATTTAATATCAGATTGATAACTTCATTAAAATTGTCTAAAACATCAGATGCTAATACATGTATAATTGTACACGTAGTCTTTAAATCATATTTTAAGTACTGTATGTTGCGATTGAAAAGTCCATTGGTTATTAGCAAATCAGTAGACTTCAGGCATTCAATTTTCCAACTCTACAGAAACTAAATTTAAAACCTAGAGAGACATTTTTAAGCAACTTGATAATAGACCTACATCTAAGAAAATTGAAGCACGACTTAGGCATGTGCACATATTTTCTCACGGGCCTTCATAACAATCCGATTCTCTTACAATGCTGACCAAAATAACAAAACCATCGAAAACTATAAATAAATCAAAATCGATCCAAGAGTAACTTTTTTATCCCCAAGGGATGAATCGCTATTGTTTGTGGAATCAATTTAGAAAAGATCTGAACGTTTAATTTTCGATATCTTTTCGAAAGATTGAAATTCCATTCTGTCACCGCATTGGCAGTTACTAGCTTCTCATATTACAAAAGCAATCCCCGGCAATGGATGAATGTCCCATGTCCAATTTGGAACACACTGCCATGACATTACATTGCTCACGACGCATGCCATGGCGTCACCGTTTAAAACAGTGTTCATCATTTGAGTCATTTATAGTTCTGCTAACTTCTGCTTTGATCAGTTTGAAGGAAGCCGATGTCGACTTCCCATCAATGCTTCACACTGATTACTAATCTCCCAGTGCTCACTAATTCCTGGTTTCTTGTTGTTTTTCACTTAGTTGCCATCGAGATTCAACCGCATCTGGGGAGCGGAGACCGGAAGGCCGACTTGAAGCGTTTTTTCAGGACCTCGGATGGGCACAGCCAAATCTCGCAGAAAACTATTTTAGAAAAAAGCCATCTGGACGCGCGCACCTTGCCTGTTCTGCCAGAGAGCGACACCATGCAAGTGAATTCCATGGGAGAGTTCGCAACAACTACCGAGGTCTGGGAAGCAGTGCTGCCAGCTGCCGAATCCCAGACGCCATCCTAGAGGCCCCTCTGGAAACTCCGGAAATGTCGTTGCAAGAAATTTCCTTCTGCAGACGATACTGATACCAGAAGATACTCGGGCTTCCAGGAGGAAGTCCTGGATGAAGACTTCGTGACTAACCACGACTAACACTATCTTCTTCATCATGGATCACTCGGTGAAAGCGATGAGTCCTCACCGGAAGGTGGCGTTCTCTCGGCTGCTCAACCGGCAGCGTTTCGAGAACGATGAGCTTGAGACTCTGTACCAGCGTTACATCTTCAAGCTGCAGCAGGCATCCATCGCCAGCGTCCTCGCCCTCTTCCTCGTCCTCACAGCCTCCCTGGTCATCCTCAACTTGGTCTACGCCCACTTCCTGACTGTGTCCAACGTGTACCACTGCGCGCACTGCGCCACCTTCGCCGCCATCTTGATCTTCATCAACACCCGCTGGATGCAGGACGGTCACGCCATCGTCGTCTGCTACGTCATCCTCGTGTTCTGCGCGCTCTTCTGCGTGGTCGCTCTGCCCGTGGATTTTGGATTAAGCAGCCGGGCGCCCAGGCCCACCGCCGCCGACGGAGTGTGGCAAATCGTGTTCGTCACCTTCATGTCCTACGCCATGCTGCCCCTCAAGCCCTACGTGTCGCTCGCCATTGGGATTACCCTGCCCCTGGTCCACGTCGTCGTGGCCATCGTGCTCGTCACGGAGTTCAGCGACTTCCTGTGGCAGCAGGTAGGGATGAATGCTGAGCAGCGTCATCTATAGCGCGAGCAAGCGAGCGCCCACATGATGTTGGGATATTTTTTAAAATGTAGGTTCTGTAAGATAATATTCTAACGATATACCCATTGATATACCGGAAATAACATGAATTTGGACTTTTAGAATAGTCTACTATGAAATATATCTGAAATTCTATTGCATGCAATTCAAGATTCAATTCAATTCAGTACTCTACTAGCAGCAAGTGATATGCCATGTGCATAGTAGGGGGATTTTTTATTTATACTAGATCTTTATTTCAAGCAAACGTTACATGGATAACAAAAAAATGCAATTGAATAATTAAGAATACCTTGCGACATACATGTATTATCCTATAAGCTCTATTCTGGAAGATATCCATCATCATGTGGGGAGGGAGCGGGTGCAATGAAATAATAAAACAGACAAATAAAACAACTAATGTGCTGGTTCCCTGCTGACTGTGGCCTATGCATCACAGGGCTCCATCAGACCTGGAAACCATGGAAGACCTAGGGTGGCCAGGTAAATTAGAAAGACATGGAAACGTCAGGAAAAAAGTCAGGAAAATTTCTCATCAGTATTGCACGCACGTTTTCTTTCACATAGCTTAAGGTGTCTATTCCAATAAGATGCTATAAAAAGTCATTTAGGGTTTTCACCAGTTCGATAATTGATGTCATCGAGATATCAAAGGGCAATTATCATTTTTTAAATGTGTGGAAAATGCGTATTTTGAATGGCTTTGTAAAAATGTAATGACTTGGAAAAATTGTTGAAAATCAATGAATCCACAGTACAAATCCTTTAGACACCATTGCTAGTTAGTGAAGCCTAGACATAGTACATTTGGTCAGCCCTGTATCTATAAAAATAGGGAATTCCTCTTCAAATCATATGGCTTTCCTTGCATCTGCAGGTCATAATTTATCATCATTGGTCAGGGTGGTCAGGGAAGTTTCAAATATTATTTCAAATGACTTGGAAAAGTCAGGGGAAATTAAAAAAAAATTCAACAAGTTATAGGATTTTCTAACCCTGTATCATAATTTCAATCCAGGAGGTATTTCATATTTCGATTAAATAATGTTAGGGGCATCCCAAAGGAGTCCGTCATAGAAGTTCCATGATTTTTAGACCCTCCCTACCCTTGTCCGCCTTTGTCCGGTTTTTATTACATCCCCCCTCCCCTCATGTCCGGTCCAGTTTGAAAAACGCTTTCGCATTGAACAAAGTAATTACATAATATTAATTTAATTTAATTTTTAATCATCGGATCGAGATGGTAAACTGACACAATTCAAAAAGTATAACAGGCTAGTTGTAATTTGATTTGACGAATTTCCAAGTAGAATGTAACAAAGTCTGACCAACTATTCAGCCATAGATTGAATTGCAACAGTCACGTTTACCCAGTTTTTAATGAGTTTTTTCCTTATTAAACTTAAAATTACAATTGATATTCTGGGCGTCCACCTTTCTAGAAACCTTCTGCCGCCCCGTACTGGACGTCCTTCATGGATGATCTCTTATACACTGTAGTAGTTATATAGCTCTAAATTTTTGCAATGTAGGTTTTCTAAAAAGAAAATGTTTGCAATGGCATACATTATATAAGGTGGGAGGGGGGATGGTGTTAATAAAAAATACAGTGGCGAATAAACGGGATCTGAAAATCCAAACGATTCCAGGACGTCCATTATGGATGGCCCCTAAAGGGCTTTTATTGCATTTCACAAAGAGAGACGTAGGCGGATACGAGGAACGCGTGCCCCCTTTCGTATTTGGGAAAAAAATTACCCTAATATTAAATATTCAATTTAGCTATATGCAGTACATGTACACATTTTTGCAATGTTACTATAGCTATTTTGCATTGAGGTTAAGCTCCAACTGGGAAATATTTACATGTAGAGATTTTAATGCGTGTGCAAGGTAGCAATTTATGTATTTTTGATTATGGTGCATTTCAATCTCCCCTTCTTTACCCTGTAATTTTGGTGCTTCCCTGTCATTTTCGTTTCATGGATTTCGCTTAATACGAAGAGCCTTTTCACGTTAAAAGAAACGTAATAATTCCAGAAGGGCAGCTGACAACTGCGAAAGATGCTCTTATGCCAAATCATTGAAAAGAAAATTGAAGTTAATTAATAATTATCGGAAAATGATGCGCACTTCTTAACAGTCTCATATTCTCTTTCACCCGTCATGCACGTGGTCTATTGAAGTGGGGGTCGTTAAATAACCTCAACAAAGCAGCCAACGTAATCTACTCACATTGTTCAGGAAGGTGCCGTTCATAAATTATGTCCACAAGAAACCAATCGCATTGTCAATACCGACTTTTTAAGCTGCATAATTTCCTAGCCCCTTTTTTGTTGACGTAATTTATGAAGCTACCAAACACTCATTGAGCTACCGTTAACTTCATTCTTAACTACAATTAAGGAATTTCCTGTTATTCTCTTGTGCTAAATCCCTCTTTAAAACCATTTAATCCTAAATCGATTTTGTGGCAAGGTTGCCAGATATTCTCAAGGCTCATCCTGTATTTGTGACCGAAATTTGTTTGCTGATTACATAAAAAAATAAGCCCACTTTTTGCAGCTAAAAAATTGGCTAATGCTATAAGGGGAGGGGGACTGCTGTACATAAATTACGCCAAAAAATTAGGTACTAGATGGCTCAAAAACAGATTAGCGTTGACATATGAATTGGGTGCATTATGTATGTACTTGGCATTGCTATTTCTGGAACTTCAAGAAACGAAATTCATTGAGTGGTGAAGATAATGCTAGAATCTATTTATTGTTCCACATAGCATATCCAACACAAGTTTATTTTACGATATGCAGTTTTTTGGTTGTCAAGGCTTCAATGCTATGTGAAAGTAGCCTACCTGAATTACTCGGTGCAAAAATACACCATACGCAATTTCGTTTCAATCATTTACTACGAATGTTACATTTATTTTCGGTTAGCGCCTTCCATATTTCGTATAATTTCTAACTACCACGTTAATTTATAAAACATAAATTTGGAATTAATCCAAAATGGAACCTCCGCCAGCTACACTCATATCTTGCTTACCGGCCTAGATGGGTTCCTGGAAAATTGGCTGTAAAGCGAGATACTGTGCAACGAAACATGTTTTTACATACAAACCTGTATAAAATACCTGTAACAAAAATGTTGAATACCGGTAGTCTGACGATACGCTCGATACCATTGCTGTCACTGGCCTTAGATAAAGTTAGCTCTCAATTGACACACTTTAGCCGCTATTTCCTATGTAACAGGATGTCCAGGGTAACACCGTTAAAAAGAGTGAAGATTGGAAATTCTATTGAACTAAACGCTTCCATACGCCTGAAAGACCGAAGAGCTCTCATACATTTGTGCTAGGAAACATCAGGTTTAATTATTTTCGACCGTATAATGAAATATCAGAGCCGTAAAACGAATCATGGACACAAAGCAAATAGACCGTTATAAAGAGTGGCTGTATTGCGAGATAAGACTATAGTAGTACGATTTACTCCTCTATCCACATTATTTGATGTCAACATGTGTCTGAGTGAAATGGTAATGTTTGTTGAAGCAATTTATGGATCGCCCCAGCCCATCTTGAAGAGACGCACGATGTAAACCAGGAACGAAAAAGCACTCGAACGATGTGCAAGCCATAGAAATGAGTGAATTATTTAGGCTTCGGCCTTTTTTTCCACTCGGCACCATTGTGAGTGCCGCTAAGAAAATCTTCATAATTTTACGATTATTTTTGTGTGTGTCGTCGAGCCGCGCATAAATGGCGAAAACGTGTTGCGCGACTGGGTCTGAATGGCAGCGCTCATTTCCATGCTCATAAAAGTGTAATTGGCCAAGGGTTGAACCCCTTTCCGGAGCAGATGGCGGGCTCTAACCCGCGGCTGAACTCACCTGACTCCGGTGTCTGGCAGCGAGGGCGTGTTCACAAGCAATGCCCGGAAATCGCCAGGTGTGTGCGCGAAATAACAATGAATATCCGTCCCCCCCTCCTCCTCCTCCATTCTTTCCAATATGGAATTGTAGGCACCTTCCCACGAACGAAAATGTGGGTTAAGTTGTGTTCGGTTTCGTAATTTAGGTTAAAACAATGCAGCTGGGGTCACGGGGTGAGTGCCGCAATTCAGGGCCCTCCATATTCCGAAGAAGCGTAGTTTTGGCACTTTGATTGCTGGCAGCTAAACTGGCATCATCGATTTTATCCATCGCCTCCAACCAGTCGCGAAGGCGTTGGAGTGGTTTAATGCGGCATGTTTGGGGAAGCCATTGAGGAATACTGTATTAGCCGTTCAGTTGTGTTGTAAAACTTATTTTGAAAATTGCAGGGTTTTTAGTTTTCCTTCGATGCTCTTGCGTCCTCAAACACCAACAGCACCAACAACAACATAATGTGAAGTTTCCTAATTCCATTCTTTTGATAGAACCTTGCTTCTAGAAAGAAAGAAAAAATGGGTCTTATAGGAAATTATTTAAATTCCTGTAAGACCCTGCATTGTTTTGTGTATAGAGAAATCGTCGATCATGTCATTAATTGTTTTATTAAGTTCATTCAAATTCGCAGGGACATTTGGTACATCCTGTGCATGTATTTTTTACTTGCATTCAAGAGCCTTTTAATTCTTTAAATGCATTGAATAACAGTAGAATTAGTGAACATTTGAAAATAAATGTACATTTAAAGTTCAGTCGAACCGACTTATGAACTACATTGCATTTGAAATCTGCCGTTAAGATAATTTAAACATTAAAAATGCGAAGTATCTTATCGTTCTGTTTGAATAGAAAGAGTTAGAAAATGAATAAGCCTAATCCCCAAATATGCAAATTAGATTTCATGTAGGCCTATAAGGTAGCAAACTGCATCTCAAAAAACAAATACATGTATAAATACAAGTGATGTACATGTATATACAAGTTGTAGCATTAAAATAACAAAAACATCAATTATAAATGTAAGTGGCATGAAACAATAACAACAATAACTGCACGAGAGCTAATTAATATGCCTACTTGATACAATAACAATGACGTGGGTCTTAATTTTATGTGAAAGCAAATATTTTCAACAACAGCAAACTTTGTTGTTCATGACAATTCTGTTCTAAGCTGCGTATGGTGCCATTTACGGACATTGTTTAAATGACGCCATACCGTCTCCTAAAGACTTAATTTTAGGGTCATTTTTTTAAATTCAAATGTTTCTTTTAAAAAAGCCGCCAAAGGAGTGAATTTCTCTTTTAGTTATTACATAACTACCCAAATAGTGTCTCCCAAATAACGTAATTTTTATTTTTTTCCCCGAGTTAATGTCCCGTTAATTACATGGTTAATCTAATGACCGAAAATAAACGCCACATGTGTTTAATTTGACGTCATCTTATATAGAAATGTAATGGTATTTTAGGAAATAAATGCATGACGGCACTTGTGTGTGTGGGCACAACACACAGGCATACTTGTATTTCGTTCTTGTCATAGGAAAAAAATGATGTTAATTTTGTTTAAAAGAAAAAAGAAAAATGAAATAAAAAAATAGCGTTTTCTGGAAAAGGCGGAGGGGATTGCAAGTTCCAGAGGGTCCCCTCATAAACTACATCTCCCAACATTTTTAGCGACGACGTTCACGGACGACCCCTGGCGAAGCACTAAAGTGAGGCGCGGCCGCCCATGACTCACCTCAGACCGTGAATTTTTATCACTTTCTAGGACAGGACAAGTTCAGGGGCTTCAGACGTTAGCTAATTACGGTTGCGCATATTCAGCAGTTAGCCAGAGGCTGCGAATTGCTTTTGGCACTGGTTCTTAGCGCCAGCGCAGCACACCAAATGTCAAAATCCGCATTTTGTTATCGAAATGGACGCAGGAAAGCTTCGAGATTTCGATTTCGAGAATTAGCACGGCCAGCACTGACTCACTGGCGGGGCAGCCGAATGTGGAACGCATCGACGTTCCCATTCTTCACTTAAAAAAAAAGAATAATACAGCTTGTTGCTTTTGCCCCATGACAAGTTTGTTTACGTGGGCAGCGCGCACGCGTAGGCCTATCAGCCGTCGCATTGCATCTAATTATTTTGACACGAGTAATCGAGATGCTGGTTCCCCCTATGCCCGAAATTAATGAGCGCTGAAATGGTGGAAAAAACTGCAGGGTGCATGGCCCTGGCAGTCGCATTGTTTTACTTTCTTTTTCTGCGGGCAATTGGGAACTGCATTGTAGAAAGTTCATGCTGCTTTTGCTGGGTGCAACAAATTGTCCCCAGGAAAGATACCCTTGTGAGATATGTGAACCACTCCACCCTGAGCAGCAAAAAAACCATGCAGCGGCTGTAATCCGCACACTTGTGTATGAGCCAGTTTATTAAGAGTTTGTTACCTCTTCATTAAATTGCTAAATTGGGTTTCTTGTTAAGGGCATTCCAGCGTCTGTTATCCCTCACAAATAGGGCCAATGGGATGGATGCCGATGATATAGGTGGTCTGTTATCTGTTGGTGACAAATAATTAAAAAAAGAGGATTATGCTCATTGATGGAAAATGTAGAAGAATAGGGGTGCATGGTGGGCATCTCCAAAAAATGCGAAAAAATTGCTCACGCATTTTTGCTACAAATAATTGCTACTTTTTCTCCCGTGTAGATTTGGTTGTCCACTAGGGCCTGAATTAGTTTTTTATAATTTGAAAATGTCCCGTTTGTTTCTAAAAAATTAATAAACTCGAAAAAAAAGCTACGCGATGTCCGAAAACGGGATGTTCCTCCCAATAAAACCTTCGCAGATGGGCTTTGGAGTTGCATAACGGTTTTTTAAATAAAGGGTTTATTTAATATTCTTATAAATAAACAGGTCACCTTTTAATTATAACAAATAATTGAGATTCTAGTGGACGACCGATTCTACCTTGGAAAAAAAGTTAGCAATCATAATAAGTATTAGAAGCTAAAATGTGTATTTTTTTTGGCATAAATGCTTGACATTTTTAATTCCATTACCGTTGCATTTTAATTTAGAAATTAGCACGAAATTATCAAAGACGCCCGGGACCGTGATAACCTACAGTACGTTTTCAATATAAAAAGCACTGTAAAATCTTGAATTAAGCGTTTAACGTATTCGATGCAAATACAATTTCTTGACGTGGGCTCACTCGTTAACCCATTCTTAATGCAAAGCAGAATTTCTAATTTCCATGCAGACCGTGCAATGAAATTTCCAGATGATAATTACAGTCCACCTAGATAAATGGCACACATTCCGAGTTATGCGAGTACATGTGCGTTTCTCCTCGTGCCAACGTCATTGTTCGTATCATTTTCTCTGATAAAATGTACAATTTGTATTACTAATGGAATATGCGTTTACTGTTTTGGTCAAAGAATATTTTTGATGCTCACAGTTACTCTTTGTTTCGTGCGCTGTTCCGCTATATAATCAGCCCATTTGTAAAGAAAGCAGATTCCCATGGAAATGGAAGCAGCGTGGCTTGTAGTTTGTTGAAATTTTCAAGGACATCTTTGATCATGGTCGACGTTTAGGCTGCTCAGGGATATACTGTATGTCAGATAACAAGTCATCCGCATAATGGGCTGCAATTGCAAGTCAAACTAAGGTCCAATCCGAGGGCCAAAGCCAAGTATCGACCCTCTCCTAAGACACTAAGATTACATTGATTTCACTCTAGAGAAGCAAGTTATCCTGCGCAAATGAAATCTTTAAAACCTTGGATTGATGCTGGGCGATCGGGGTTTATTTGCCCTTCTCGTTGGATATTGCGAAGATGTTTTCTCGCTAGGTCTCCTATTCGATTTATTTGAACTTCTATTTCTGATTGGGTGGCTTTTGTTATCCAGCAGTAATCCATATGGATGGCTTACAAGGGTTGGAGACCTTGGAGAACTAATGCTTCTTTGTGCCGTTTGATTTCGAGTTCAGTGATGGCGTTCCGGAGGTGGTTCACTCCAAGATTACAACTCCAACTCCAGGGCTGAAAATTGGTCGGGATGAACTTCATTGGAGCATGGCCCATATCTTGAAGTTTAGTGGTGGTCGAGCTGCTCGCGAAACATCATAAAATGGAATCGTTATTCATGAAAAAAGATTTTCATAAATTGAAGTTGCTACGATAGGACTTGAAAGGTTTAGGTGAATGGAAAATCCTTGCAGTGCTAGGAAATGAATGTTGAAAGGTCTAACAAAACAACAGAATTGAGTTGCAAAAAAAAGAAAGAAAAGTGAAATGTTATTTGCATTCTATACATTTGTTGTGCAAGTTTTAAACGTCTGATCAAAGTTTATGCAGTTTTCAGAAATATTTAAAAAAACGGTTCTTGAAATGTCCTTTTCTAAAATATAAATGTCAAAAATAAGCTATTTTTTTGCTTTTCTTTATTGCGGTAAATATAATCAACCAGGTTGCATCGAAATAAAACTTATAAATTCTAGGGATAATATGTATGCAATCAGGGCGTTTTGTTTCTCATTACTTTTTATGTGTGCAAGTCAATAAATCAAATTTCTTTTTGGTTTGCATGCATTTCGTATTAGTCATAAGTTTATTTATTTGAATGTTCCAGATTGCATATATCCAATATTTAGGTTGCATGAAATAGGCTAGCCAGTATGGAAACGATGTCTCCGCGACAATATTTCTGTAGTAGAAGAAACATTTCGTTTATAATTTAGTGTAGTCAATTTAAAAGCCGTTTACTTGGACGCAGTTAAATTTGTTACATTTAAATCATTGTCCATTACTTGATCGATCAATTTTAATTCATTTGATTGAAGTGATGATAGCATTTGTTTCGGAACCACCATCAGTTGGATAGAAATTTTCACTTATATAAAAAATAAAACACTAATTACGCTCAGGTAATTAGCGCTTACACTTATTTACCTGTTGCGTAAACAGACACAATCGAAACATCCTTTTAAAGTGCGCCTTTGCGACGTTTTGTCTCCTGAGGCCAATAAATGAAATCAAAGTTGAATAATACTCCGACATGTTTCCCTTATTCTACATAACCACGATTAAGTGGCCTGGAAGTTTTAAAACCGAAGCTTTGTTTAAGCCAATTTAAGATATGAATCCAATGGCACTTGATTAGCCATGTTAATTGCGTGCATTTTGGCCAAGACCAATACAATGCAGCCTATAAGCGAAATTGTATTTTGGCTACATGTAGGGCCTATAGTTGACAATCACATTGATCTACATGTTGGCCTACTGTATACATGTATTTTGAGTTTTATTTGAGCTTTTAACAGACTAAGCTCAGAGCAAACACCCTATTTCTGAGAAATGTATTTATCACGCTTTCTTCAAGAATGTTTGCAATTCTAGGCCATTCCGCATAATTTACCGCATTTATGCGTGTGATTTTTAGGCAGTAATAACTTAGAGGCTTAGATTTAATCGTTTATCATTCTCCTGAAATCATAATTTAAAATTTCATATGCATGTAAGCTAAATGTAAACGACATAAATAATGCAATACACGTGCACTTTATTTTCTATCTTTTATTTGTCCGGATGATCTTTAAGTTTGATAGCAATTTGGGCGCATATGGCTGTTCAGTTATCACATCATTCTTATTTTCAGCTAAATTATTGGAGAAGTACTTATGCGCATTGAACATGTTGAAAGGCCTGCGCGCTTCATATACAGTCTTAAACCAATCATATATTTTGCATTAACGTATATTACTGGGTACCCTAAAGGCATTCTAAAAATAAGCATAAATCTGGGTTATTATCGCGCAAATAAATTGATTTCATAACTGAATCATTAATCAAAAATCGTTTGAGCTCAATTCCCCTGTTATTCTTTCCACGACTAAAGCTAAATTTTACATTAACATAAATGAAACCGTTTTATGGCAGCTATTTTTTAAAATTTAGTTTTGAATTTTTATTCGCGTTCCGCTCACTTTTCCTACCTTCTATGTTTTGCCCAACGTGTTTACGCACATAGTTTGTGGAGGTAGATCATAAAAGAGAAATTGAACATGCTTAGTGCAGCATACGCAATGCATGTAGTGTACACAATATACACTTGTATAGACTGCAAGCTGAAAACCAGAAAATCTCGTTGAAGCAGTTATATCGCTTTTGAAAGGTTTGTGTCAGAGCGATTTATATTTCATACTGCGTGGGAGAATGTGAAACGCTTCAATTGGCCGTTTATCTTCCTACGACTGCGTTTCTCTCCAACAAGGTGAGATAAGAAAATAAAACTAAATTCTACTTAATTGGGGCCAACGTTTGGTAGTTAATTGTATTGTTACTTAATTAAACGAATTCTTGTTTTGTTTTTCTTTCCCCCATTCTTCTCTCTTCACCGATACGTTTTTGCTATTGTTATTAAAAGCGACGCTTCAGAGTCATCAACGTTTTAAGTTTTCATTAATTTTTAACATGAAATGATGTTTTAAGGAAATTGGTTTTTCACTTAAGGCTACACCACTGTCTGCACACAATTTTGTTGGGAAATAGGTTCCACGATTGCTGGTTCAACATTTCACAATGAACTGTGGTTAAGTTTTATTTGAAACAGCAAATTACACGGCAACATACAGATCGATCATTTACATCATTTAGGGCCGGTTGCACCAAGAAAAGTTCAACAAAACCCAATATAAACCTCTAGTTAACTGTGGAAAAGCATTGTACAACAGTAGGTTGACTATGAGTTAACGCAGCTAATAGGCAGGGTTAGCATAAGGCTTGTAATATAATTAATTTTTCCCAGAATTCCTAGCTACAGCAGATTATCTCCATGTTTATTATACCTTGGGTTAAAAATCGCTATAGTAAAATGGTGCAACAAAACCTAATAAACCTCAGGTTAACATGTGGTTATAGGTAACCTCGAGTTAACTAACCTTTCATTTTACCTACAATGGTGCAACCGGCCCTTAGTAATACATTCAACTCCCAAACGATAAAATCAACATTCATTGCATGATCCAACATTTTCCAACATGTTGGAACCAGCTTTCGGAGACACTATGGTAGGATCTCACTTTAATGGAAATAAGATGAGATGTAGAAAATGATACATAGCGACGATTATCCAGAGGCCAGTCACCTGTAATGTCAACTAACCTGATCTTTTGTCAGTTTTTGAACATCGCCATTACTGCAGAGAGCATAAGACTCAAGTGGTACATACGCTGCATTTGCATAATTGTATAAAGCATACAAAAAAACAAGACTAGACGTGTATTGAATACAAATTAACACATAGGTTTTCGGCGTCACATGCATTGTAGAAAAGCAGATCGTAAATTAATTGGGCGATAATTTTATGCAGAAGTATTAACAGTAGGCCTTGCACCACAAGCCCACGAGACAAATATTAATTTTGTTGTTGTTCAGATTTCGTTCAGACCTAATTAGAATTGAACATACACTGTATGTTTTTAGTTTTTCATTTATGCGCTTAAGTGATTTTCTAAATTCTCAATAGGGGTATATAATAACTGCAGATCATCTTAAGATAAACTGAATTGCTTTTAAATGGCATGTCGTAGTTTTTAATTGTTCGATGAACTGCAACCACAAATTGCATGGAGGACAGCGAAAACTACTCAAAACATCTCAAACAAATATTCTATATGCTAAGCAACGTACTACTTTTTTTTCTATGCATGTACAGTGTATTTTTACTTTCAAGGGTTGATTTGATGATTTGGAGATGATTATTTTGTTTAAAAAAAAGTCAACTCAGGTTGGCTAGGTGATTTGAAATGACTTGCCATTTTAGCTCACTTATTTATTATTGGAAAAGCATTTCTCGGATACCGAAAATCAATAGAAAGGGAGCATTTGCTCGTGAAGGCATGGGCGAGCTCCTGTCGCCTAGCTGTAAACGTCTTTTAAATTGAGTAAACCAACCATAAACCTGGTGTTTGCGCGAACAATACGGATGATGGAGGCATACACCGCGAATTTTGACAATAAAAAAAAGCAAAATAATGAGCAAAAATTATCGAAAGTATGGAAAGAATTTGGTAGTAATCATTAACGCTGACAGTCGTGGAAATCGATTGTCAGCTTTCTGGAAATTTACAGAAACTGGTTAGAAAAAATAAAACATTTCATCTAAATCAGCATTACTTGCATTGTTAAATATTATTGTTTTGCAATTTACATGCATTTTGATGAATGTTACTACATGTGTACAACTTTTCTAAAATATATGGCACAAATATTTACGTGTTTGTGGATACCGAAGTTCACGAATTATACGTTTTGGATTTCTAGCCATTCAAGGAAATCTTTGCTTTTTTTTGGATAAATTCGATTTTATAGAATAGGCTACATCTTTACACAATATTAATCATTTATTAGAATGAGATGAACTTTCCTCATCTTCTGTTGCTAAGAACTTAAAATTCGATATTAATATTTTTTTTTGGTCCGTCATCGAATGCTAACATTTCGATTTGATCGAGTTTTTCTTGTTATAAAAATCTATATGTATTTGTTTATTCTATTTTACCAATAGAAAATGTCAATAATGTTATTGATTATCTTTATTTTAAATTACTTCATAGTAACTCAATAAAGCATGACATCCTTTTGAAATAATGTAATACATTTCAAAGGATATCAGGAATTGGCTTGCAGAACGTCAATTTTGATATTTTTCCTACTTTTTAGAATGATTTAAGATTGCAAACGTGCTAATCCCAAATCCATCCGGTTAACTCATCCATGTAATACATTACGGAAATTTGCTTTATCAGACCCTTACCACTTCGGCATCGACGGTATTTTCCGCCAATTTATTTCATACAGAAACAAACAAAACAATCATTGTTTTTCAAGAGCATGGTTGATGTCTCAACTGTCTGCAGGTCATTGAAGTACTTGAACAGACATTGATTGAAATTTTGGAAATGGGTCATTAAATAATCATTAGGGTCAGTTATTTACACGACTTTGGTTCATGGAGTTTGCTTAATGAAATCCTGAAGAAAGTGCTAAGACCGAAATGATTAAGTCACGGTGATTAGACTGAGTATTAACGACCTAGATCCGTCTCAGGGATGCTTTTCAAGCAAATTGAATACCCTTTTTTTCTCAAAACCCCTCTACCAGATTCCCTGATTTATGGGAAACAAAACCCCCCCAAAAAAATGCAATTTCCTTTTCTCCGAGTTTCCCCGATCTAACAACGCGATTGGGCATCGGCGGCGCTTTTGCTCGGCGTCCACCGCGAGTTGCGTAGAAGTTGCGCTAAACCTGGTTGCAACCTCGATTCTTCCATGTGCGAAACTAAATCTGATAAGAGGCTATCTATCATCGGAATTTGCGCGCTGCAGCGCCGCGCTCGGCTCTTATCTCCCGCAATGCTGCAAAATAAAACTGAAGATCATTATTCGATAGCTTATCTCGAACTTTTGCGCATAAAGCATTCTCGCGTCGATGGACCTGCACTGCGCACGGGTCCTCCACCCACAAATCCCCTTTTCTGGATGGACGTGAACACGGATCGAATTGAATAACGGCTTAAATAAGGTCCACAACACGCACCCGATAAAGCGACGAAGTGGTTCGAAATCCAATTGCTCAAAGACGCCATGGCCGCTTGGCCTTAAATGTCGAGGTATTGCGGATGATGCTGTTGCTCTTGGCGTATGCAGACGGGTAGACTTTGTCAGCAATTAAAGACAATAAACACAGCTGTCTGGAGCTTGTTTTGCTCCCATCATATATCCCTCGCAAAAACCAAGCGCTTGCTCTGATGGAACGTTTATTTTTATTTTTACGAACACTCTTCATGCGCATTGTTAATGCTGGTGTTTACCAGCTTTAAAGGAATCATTTAATAGCACAAGTAACAGGGGCGGCCCTGGTGTAAATATCAGTACAGTAGAAATTGGTACAAATATGCTGATATGTGGTGATATACATGTAGGAAAGCGTTTAGTGAAATCAGTAAGCATACTGATCATGTCAACAGTTGATCATGTCAATTGTCCAAAAAAAACACTATGTCACTATATATTGATAATAAAATTATCATAGCTATTTACCTAAGTATACTGATGTAAGTATTCTAAAAAAATCACAATATACATGTATAATGATATCAATATGGAATCATATGCATGTACAATGTGTACGTCCTTTTCACCAGGTGGGTCACTTCAAGGAACGTGCACCAGGAAGGTTAGCCGCCATATTGATCGGGAATTCGACGAAATTCTTCCCTCCCCATTTTCAAGTCCTCGCACGGGCTTCTGTACACTGCTTCAGTGTGTCATCATCTTCTGACATCGAAACAGTTGTGGAAATGTTAAAGTTCTGCAATAAGTTTTGAATAACAACTCGCGTAACGTGAAGGAAATGTATTGTGTACCATAAAGTGTCGTTCAAACAGACGTTAAGGTCGACCCTAAAACCAAACATGGGCAAAAAAATTCTCCCACATTTTGTTTTGGCTAAAATAGTTGGTATAATCGCTAAAGTTATTTTTTATCGCGGTCCTCCACTAGGTAAGTGTTTGAAATAAATCAATTTGAAAATGCGGCTTGACACATTTTCAACTTTTTTTCTTCAAATTTATTATTTTTTTTCAAAATAAACCGGTCATTTTTAAATAATAAAAATAATGGAAACCCTAGTGAACAACCAATTCTACACTGAAAAAGTATTTTAAGCTGGAGTAATTTATTTTGAATGGTGGACATTTTTTGGCTCATCTTTACATACGTGAATGATTGTGCAGACGTCATGTGATCAAACCATTACTTGAAAAAAGATCTTTATAAACTGCAACGTTTCAAGTAAAGTAAAGAGTTTGATATTTGCTCCAGTGGATTTGCTTCAAACATTTACCAAGAAGCTCGGCATTTCTGAACAGTATCGTGAAAATGTTTAAAACTATTCACGAAACTTATCCAACATCTGTTGGTTTTATCACAACCCACAACATTGTTGTGGGTGAACATCTAGCGAAAATTACAAGCCTCACATGGCCCCAGACTTGTGCTCTTCGTAGCAGAAAATTGCGTTTCCTGAATTGAGTCGACCATCCAGTTGCTTTCAGCGTTTGCTGCCATGGATTTTTCATTTGTTTTCTCATCCATTTGCTCTTTTTCTACTTTTCTTTCATCTGCTCTTTTGTGCTATAACAATTCAAGATTTTTATGAGGTCTCCCGGGGCTCTGCAGCCAATGCGTGGACTTGGTCATGCAGCCGCTAACCTGTGGCGTCCTAAGCGTCGTATTGATCCCTGCGGTTGTGTCCTGCTTTTCTCATTGTCACTTGCTCATTTGGAATGATGAACGTGTTTTGATAATGCCGAAGCCTAGCACGCTTTCAATTATTTTTACCAACTCCAACAATGTTGTCGCCCTGAGTTCCGTTATTGAGCGAAGTGGCCGCATTAGATCTTTGGTACGTCTCCCTATGGTATTCAGATCATATTAGAACATGCCGCTTGTCTACTGTGCTCATGTCTTTAACAAACGAGAGAGTGTTACTACTCGTTGACGAGTGATATGAAGTGTCATCGGGCTCATCCAGACATGAAAAGCTTGAAATTGTTAGGGAAAATAAAGATATGGAATAGTCAGGAAACAACGATTTATTTTGAAAAAGTCAATGAAAGTTTACATATCAATATTACATTTGCGTTCATACACATGTAGCTGACATGTGTCCATTGGCATTAGAAGGCATGGGAAAGTCATGAAGTGAAATATTGGATATGGAAGCCAGTCATGGGAAAGACATGATATTGGCATTAGGTTTGTGAAATTATTTGTATTTTATTGATTTAACGGGCATTTTTGAGTGAATCAAAGGAATTTCCCTCTAAATGTATCATCTACTTGTAAATGCCTTCTAAGTACATTTAGAGCATGTAAAGTTACTCTTTGAAATCTAACTGCAATTAACGTTTTTAAATACATTCAGTGTGTTGAATCTCCGTATTTCTATCGGCTTTAAAAAAATTGAAAGGCGTAGAAATGTCATGGAATTTACAGCACCAAATCCAGTTGACACCTTTGCTAGTTCTTAACACTACGTCAAGATATAGGCTACTGTAGTAGACCCGTAGCTTTCATTTGATTTGCATGTCATAGTTTTGCATTTTCATTGGTCAGTAAAAGGGGTACCCGGACTTGTTCTTTTACCTGTGAAACATGAAAAAAGGGAGCATTGGGAAATTGGGCGGATGTTTTGACTCAATTGGAAACTACGGCTCGTATTTTGACTGGGTATTCATCGTCTCGCTTTCTTTTATCGGTAAGTTCAGCGAAAATTTGTCGACAGACGCTGTGAACTGCTTGTCATAGCAGCAGGCAGTGCATAATATTTTCGAAAAAGCCTTTGTAGATGAATTATGCATAACCGCCTTATTAGAGAATTAAGCTAATAGGGATGCGCGGAAAAGCTCTTAGTTTTGCATAAACATTTTCGCCTTCCAACCGTCATTGGCGGTTGCTCTTCATAATAGAATTTATTGAAAATGTTTTCAGTTATTGATCTTTTGCCGCGCTCGCGCGTTTCTATGGGAACTCATTTCCCATGCACTTTTGAGCGTGTGAGGCGCAAGTGGGCAATTCACCAACGAATCACAGAAAGACAATATGAGCGGGTCGAGGAATGCTGCAAAAAATGCAAAGCGGTCACTCTTAAGGTAATCGATAAAGTGCCTTCAACTAGAAATATTGCCACCCTCAACTACAGTCGTACCCGTGCTACTGTGCCGTGACTGGAATTCCAGGCATAACTACGCTATACTGAAAACGTGACGGCGACGGTATATATCTTGAGAAATGTCTTTATGTGGAATTATTTGCAATATCATTCCACCTATTCGTGCCTGTATAATTCCTTCAATGATCAAGCGTGGATTTAACAGAGAATGTATGAAAAATAGACTGGAATTAATTTCGAAATTGTCCCTCCGGCACACCAGACGTACGGTTGAAGTCATAAAGAAAACTGGTACTGCAGTGGACACCCGGTATAAATACGACATCTCCCATGATGCACTGGACATAACGTGGATGCGGTATGCTCCCCCCTCTTTTTTGTCAGCGTTCGTAAACTAGTTTCACAACCTTTCTACGTTCCCAAACTAGTTCCACGTCTGGTGTGCTCAGGATATTAGGCTGTCCAAAATTAGAATGATACAGTATTAGGGAATTCAAATGCACCAATAGAATGCAATCTGTTCCATAACACATGTGCCGTCCGTTAGGTATCAATGTGGCTTTCTTCATGCTGAATATCTGTCAGTGGCTACCACTCAGTTCCTTATTTAAATTTTTAACGAAAGGGTTGTTCTTTTTTCCATCGCCTACTAAGTTAGCCGACACAATTGCGCGCAAGACGGTATCGATCCAGTCTTGTGGACTATCATATTCTTAGTTTTACAAGTGCCAGAGTATAAGACCTCTGTAATTCAATTATAGCTCTAATTAAAAGGCAAAAACAACATGAAGTATATAGTCAAGTTGTGGATTATTACATACAAGTATGCCTTTACTACTTTAACATTAACCGTTTGATAACGTTATACCCGCTTACTAGCGTTCCGTCAAACTATATTGTTAACCGAAAGTGTCGTTTGGGGAACCGAATTTCGCCATTTAATAGCTGCCATGTTCCATTCTTCATGGCACATAAATGTCGGCTAAAACAAAGTAATTTATTAATAATCGATACGTGCTGCCGCGGAGCCGTTTTATAGGCGTGGTTATGATGTGAGAACTTTTTTGCGTGAGAAAATGCCAACCAAGATAGTAATTGTAACGCGAAGGTCAATTTTCTGCATACTTAAACGGGCAACCACGCATGACACCACTGCTGGTATGGATTGCATACTTTTTTTTAGCAACTGCACCAATTTTGCCTTGATTTCGGTCAGACGTTATATGCAGCAGCAATTTGAAAATGCCTGTCAACGTTTAACGGCCTACACTATGACAGATGATGGGAGTAATGTTGTCACATGATGTAGTGACGAATGCGTCAATATCCATAACCACATTAATTTAGTGCAGTGATGAATGTTGGAAACACACATTACCTGTGGAAGTAAGTGTTTATTTCTAACTCTCGCCAGGTTTATTGAAAGGCTCGATATTTGCTAACTGTGCTAAACTGTGCTTTTCTATAAGTACCGATTCACTGTATTTTTTTTTTCTGCCAGAGTCACTCTAGGAGAGCTACGGAAGCTCAAAGGAACAACGTTGTGTGATACAACTACCTGGTGACCAACATGGTTCCTATGGGCTTCCGTAGCTCTCCTTGTAACGCCTTTATAGAATGGATACAAGTGTAACATTTTTATATACAAGACCGTTTATGTTAAACTTCATGTCAAAACTTGACCTTAATCCTCAAACAACAATCAGGTGTTCTTGGAACCGCTAATTTGTCCGTTGCAATATTTGATGAACCAATGCAATTTAGAAGAATGTATTGTTTATAACTTTGCATATTGAAACGATCGCAGTTTTTTGCAGTATATTTTCAGAGAATGAAACATGCTGTTATCAAATTCTAAAACGAGGTTAAGATTTACAGGACAGTAAAAGGCATGTTTATTTTTATGATTCGATGTTTGCCATCATATTTTCAGTAATTATCTATAATTAATCTTTCTAACGTGCTTTTGTGTTTTAAGCCACACCCAACGACTACAAAATGGACGTACACCCAGCCTGAAGTTTTCTTTCCGTTTTTGTAGATACATTTCAGTTGAATTTGTCGTGCAAAATCCGGTTGTCGTATGCTTTTTGATAAAAATATCTTATCTACACATCTTTGATACGGTAATTAGTGAAATGCATTACCAGTCTTTAATTTTCAATGTGGTTGTCATTAAGTGCTGTATTGACTTTGCCATTCCCAATTGACTGTATTTTTCCGAGCAAACATACCGCGCGTGGCTAATTAGGACATGAATGTTGCCGGACTAGTCATACAAGCTCAGTTAATGGGGTTTGCTATCATTCATCCATCATTCATTTCAATTTCTATTACCCTCATTTTTCCAAGCCTTGGTATTAATAAATGTAGGCCTAGGTCATTCGTGGCAATAAAAACGTGTAAATGCTTGGTTGTTTTCAAAAGGAAAAATTACCCTAGCTTTCTGGGTGCATGCGAATGAGCATTTGATCTTGCAGAGAAATTGATCGCAATATACGAATATTACAGAGGTAATTTGAGTCAAAATGTTGGTGTTGAAACATCGTGTTTCACTTTGAAAAATATTTAAAAAAAGAAAAGAAGTTACATGTTATTTTACTTACAAAATGTACCCTTCTTTTACCTTATTGGAAGGTTACAAATAATGCATATTTGAGTAGATGTTCGACAAAATTAGATTTTAAACGCTGTACTCAAAATTGAATTGACTGGATCCTATCCAGATATGGAATCATTTGTTTAGATCATCTTCAACTCTTCAACAAATGACCTTATTAAGTGAAATAATGTTCTCATAAACTTATCAATATCATCAATGCAACAATTATTTACTGTAAATATCGGGTGGGAATTGTATGATTTTCAAATAGGGTTTTCGGGGCATGGGAGTAAATTAACGAGTTTAAGAGGTGTTGCTAACCCTGTTTACAAACGAATTACAAAGGGGGTAGCTCTTAAATGGAACAACTTGTCAAAATCAATCAACCCCTAGGCAGATAACTAGGACACGTTTAACGGATTAAATTGCAACATTGCTAATGTATGTTTGATGAGTGATCCAATCAATTTCTGATTTTAAAATACCCCACTGTTCGATATGGCACCAGTGCTTGTTCATCTGGATGCCTCCAGGACGTATGTTGACGTCCAGTTAATTGCTAGTCGAGGCTAGTTTTATTTGAAAGCTCGAAGTGAACAGGACGATAAAGAACCGCTTTAACGAGGTTATACACTTAAGCTAATTAGGTCGTTGCGTCAATACCAATCCGTTATTCAATTTTAATTATTTTAATTTAAAAAATGTTCATTTCAAAATATGCTGCTCATGTTTTGCACTGTAGCCTAATGTGAACAAAGCTGTAGTCCTGGCAGATTATATGTTGTCGTAATCCAAGACATTTCCAAGGAAATCTGTATCCTTAAAAATCTTAATAATTATGATGAGGACAAGTATTGTTCTTATGAATATCGCGCTTGTTGCCCATTTAAATTTATAGATTACTGCCATTTATAGAGGCTTATTTCCCTGAAAGCTAAATCTGATATGCCCCTGGCAGCAGTTTCATTATATTATCGCAAATGGGTGTCGTCCAAGCGTGCTATAATTTATTTTGAAAAATTACCACACTTGCAACTTTAATCCATTTAAACCTAGACTCTTAATACCGTTTCTCGTTGAACATGGGATTTACATAATTTAAGACGTTTGAGCATTAGGAGGATAAATTTCGCCATGCCAAACGCGTGTAAAGTACATGTAATCTATTTTCGTCCATCAGTCCCGTACAACCTATGAAACTTTATCAGCTGAGTGCTATAGTCCTACTTGAAATTGGGATTTCACTAACGTGGTTTTGTTTCCAGGATTTGTTAATGCCGAAAATAGACCTGTCATTATTTTTAACACCACTGTTTAGGCAAGAGCTAGCAGAAGGAAATTTGTACATACCCTTCTTGTCTCCTGTTATTGCAATCAATAAGATCCGCATAAGAACAAAACCTAATTATAGAACCTATGTTATCCAGCATCGTTGATGACGTCTTCGAATTAACTGCCAGGTTATCTCGTATATCAAGTAAATTGGAGCGCTCATGAGTAATGAAGTCAGTTATTGGTGTTTTAATCTATAAATTGAACGGTCCTAGGATACTTGTTATGACTATTTATTCGTACGCATCACCATTTTTTTCTTTCTTTCTTTCTCACAAAAACGTTTTATTGATTACTTTTAATGCCTTTTATAACCATCAGATAGATAAATTTACTGTACCTGCAAAAAGTCCTTGTAATACTGGTGTGTATTGTACGTTGACATATTGCTGTCTTCTATTTTACAATAATTCCAATAATGTATTTTACCAAAATAGTCACGGCGGCTAAAAAAATAACAGTGGTCAACTTTAACTTATTAATTTGTTGAATCCAAAGTTAGTTTAGTTATTATTTATTGCTCTTGATGATAACTTGGGTTGATATAGCTTTGTTACAAACTGCAATTGAAGGCTTATGTGCAGTTTTGAAAATCGGAACACATTGGCGCACAAAATAACAAACTGAACATGTTAAACTCTTGAGTTGTTTTTCGGACGCACGCAATGTTAACTTCATAATAAATTAAAATAATATACAAGTCGAGCAAACTACAGTGAATTCATCAGAAAAACAAATGCAACATTGCAGATCGGTTGGCTGCTTCTATATAATGCATGAACAGTAGTGATCACCTACCAAAATCACCGTAAATATAACTCATGAAAACATTTTCACACCTTCAAGAAATAACACTAGTTAGTAAAAAAGTGACAATAACTGATGAAAACCTAATATTTTTTGGTGTTGCACAAGCGCGTAATTCCAACAAACTCAATATTGTAAATTTACTTTCGGGTTGGTTTATGGAATACGGTACGTTGTTCTGTTCAAAAAAATAATTTTAAAGAAACCTTAGCTTCAAATGTTTCAAATAAAAAAGAGCCGGTGATGTAACCTATGGGAATTGTTCTTTTTTAATTTTTCTCAATGCTCAAACTGTCTCATTGTGACATGATGGAAACAAATAAATGAGAAAGGTTTCTTTCTTGCTTACTTACGCACAAATTAGTTTTCCGATGTCCCAAGGGACACTAAACCTACAAATAAAATTGGGTAACTCTTTCAATTTTTAATGTCATGCGTACATACTGAGTGCATGTATTTGGGATTTTTTTATAGCTGAAGAAATAAATCCTGCATTTGCAGACTAAACATTTCGCCTTAGCATCCATTGGAATATGCGCTTAAGGCAGAAGGCGAATTTAATTAAATTACATGTAAGATAAGTTGCTAAGGCATTTAATTGCTGTTAAGCGCGTCTGGATTGCATTTGAATTTAAGATTAGCTGCTTGAATTTATGTCCGCTTTCTGCGCCGTTTTTATGACTCGGAGGGCATTTAGTTTAGAGGAAATCCAGAGTTATCAGCAGCCTTGAGCATCAGTCGAACTTTTATCTCAGTTCTTCGAGCAAAACTCCTCGAAATTCAATCTAATATAAACGTTTCATTCGGTCATTAGTTTATGGAATGAAACTTGAAATAGCTTCAGAATGGCAACTGAGAGCCTGGTAGGTGGGACTGCACACTGGCTTCTTGGGGACAGCCGATTTCGATTTAAATCTGTAACGTTGGCAGCGGAATCGAAAATAGGCACCAGGGAATTGGATTTCCAAGAGTGGTCCATTACAAAGTGGCCTCTTAAGTGGTACTGATGCGCATTAGTGTAGTTAAATACCTAGGTAGTATCGTTTAATTCATTCGTGGAAAAATAACCACAATCAGAGGGGGGTGGCAATTTGCTCAATTGGAACGATCATGGACTAAAGGAGAAGTTAGTGATTGTCATCAAACTTGGATTTCTGAGTTATAGGTCTTGCGTAAGAGCTTAACAGCTCCAGTCAGGGAAGTTAACAATTTAATTTCGGTGGGAACCCTGTTAAAGAGAAACATGCCAATAATGGCCATTGGTGGCGATCTAAAATAGTATGATAACGAGAGATCGGCGTTTTAGGTCAATTCTTGCATACACATTATCCTGGCCCACAAAAGCGTCATATATTGGCCGATTATTCCAATTTAATTTTGTTTAAATAGCATTATTTCTCAGACATTTTGGCTAATAGAATGACGTCATTTATCTGTTTTCATACCCCGAGTTAATGATCTGTTCATTTGGTGCCTGATTCCCACTTCCAGTCATTTTTTTCTTTGGTTTTTGAACTGGGCGTGTGTCTATCGTGGCCCGCGGGCCACATGAGGCCTGTAGAACAGCAGCTTTTCAGGGAAGTGCAAAGCGGACAAGAACATCTTACACAGTAATTTTGCCAATTAAATGTCGCTCTTCTTCAGAGTAGCAGTCTCGCTGCATCGTCTGGAATTATCCGAATAATTAATTAGAAAATGCCACTGAGAACTTGAGGCAAGATGACCGCCCACGAGGAAACTTAATTACGAACCATGATCTTCAGATACCGTTTCCTCGGTGAAGCCTGGCAATTAAGTCTCACAATTTATTTCCGCCATTTTGGCCATGGATTCGCCAATGTCGTAAATCCTTCGATCCCTCTCTGAAGCATTTGCCTCTTGACCTATCAGTGTTACACGTGCTTCCTGCTCTGTCCAGCTTGATTAAATGAGGTTTTCATCCGGATTTATATGCTGCGAAACAGACTCATTATGAAACATTTGGTATCGATCTGTTAAATGAACCTGTTGGGATTTGCTCGGAATTTTCTGCGAATGAGTTTTTTCCAAATGTCCAACTGAAATAGTTGTGCTGCAACTAAGTTCTAAATGGATTATAAGCTGCGATTTAGCTCAATTCGCTAGTTTGTTTATTGTTTTCTGCAGTGTTCAATCCCTTCTGTCTGATACATCATCATGTAGGAATTACTGGTTGCATATATTTCCTCATTTGTGTGGTGATTTGGAACATGGTATCATTAGATGTGTATCAATTTGTGGACATACACATTACTTTCCTTCATGCGTTCAGTAAGCCCTGTTTAATGTTAAAACACTCAAAGCTCAATTTAGATTGCAAAAACAATGATAAATTCAAAAGTTCATGATGACATATATTTACGTTTAATTAATTTTATGAAACAACGGATTTAAAAAAAGAAAAAGTAATTTAATCTACACGTAGGCTATATTATTGCATCATTTGACAATACCTTCATTTTCCCACCAAAAAAAACAAAAAAACAAAACAGCAAACATTCATTATGCATAACAGCAATTTTAAACATGTTTGAACCAGCGGATGTGTCTGGTATAGCATCTGGTATGTTTCTACAGTATTTTAATAGGATCTTTCTTAGCGGATTTGTTTGAGGTTAATCATATGACTAGGTAAAATCCGAAATTCGATATTCCATTTTAGTAGCGTCCACTGTCGGTTATAAGAGGGCCGGAATTTTACTTAATTAATGAGCTATTCCATTGACATTTTAATGGGTCTGCAAACTGATAGTATGCTGCTAAAGCTAAGGTCTAATTTAATGAAAATAAATGGCCCCCAAGAATCTGGACCACCGAAATCTCGTTAAGAGCCAATTGCTGCTTAATGCAGCTGCTACTTCCCGGAATAGTACAACGTATCAATCTTCTTGGTTGATTGCTAGGGTGGAAATACCGGTGGTAAAACACTGTCACATTGAATGAATATCAGTCCTGGACATCTTGCAGCTCCTTCCGTGGACATTGATTCCAAACAATTTCAAACTAGGCGCTCGATTTAGTGGCGTTGCTTATTGCTTCTAAAACACTCAATTGTTAGGCCTACATTTATCAATGTAGCACCTCAAGTCCTTCGGTATTGCGGGGAAATGTTGCCAAGATGCTAGCTTTGATTCGGAAATTTAATTAAAATTACTGAGTGTGGTGACATTAAGATGGTTCCACGTCAATACGCCGCAAGGAAAAGCGCCGCTGACAAAGCTTTGCAAACATGACTTTTTAAAATAGCTTATATTCTAACAGTCTCATACTTGAACTAGTTATTTTTCAGATACAAAATTATATTTATTTGCAATGTATCGACGAGATACCAAAATTGTAATCATTAGTCCTTAAAATCCTTAAAACGTCATTGACTGAAAGTTAAATCAGCGGCCCTTAGTAGTTAGATCATTAATTCATTAAAATATTATTAAGGTAATCTTTGTTGAGTTTTGTTCAATCATTGGTTCCTTTTGTAAAACACGAAATAGTCACATGTAATTTAATGCATTGATTCGCAAAAATGTTTCCTCTTATGATGCAGGCAACTGTTTAGAACCAATTAAAAATAAAAAAAGTGTTCATAAATTGATAGCTCTGTTTGAAAATGTGTTGAAACACCATGTGCTAAAGGTCTTTAAAAATTCAAGTCTCACATTTAATAACCGTATTGATTTTACATTATCAAATCCGCTGACACCCTATCTGAGGACCATTTGCGAGGAAATATGCTCAGTTTCAAAAGAGGACATCCTTCAGTATCTGGAATGGTAACGAGCAGCTAAATTATTCCATGTAGATCAAATCAATTCTATGGATTTTATTTATTTCGGAGCAACTTGAGATTCACCCTGTATATGAATTATATCGCGTTTTATAAGCAACTCTTACGTGCGTCGTTTTTGCGCTCGCTCCGCGTGTTTAATGTAATTGTAGTGTATTTGGGCGTTAACTATTTTTGTGGTTACAGTGGAAAGTCATACAATTTAATTTTCCCCAATTTTTCGCTCACAAAGGATTTGCTTCAGTTTGCAGCCACAAATTAAGCGCAAAAAATGTCGGTTTTCATCTTCGTTTCCTGATTGGCAACTTGGAAATGAAATTGTCTGCTCTATTCGCTCGTATCCTACTGTATGTGCGTGTTTCCTGTTTCGCTAAGTTTTGTTTGGATTTTCTGCTTCGTTTTCTAGAGTATTGATCGAAATTATTCGTTATTCAGATTATTCAGGCGCGTGGACTACAACTTCAATTCTTCGTTTCTTTTGCAATTGCACAGGTTTCGCCTTTATTATGCCGCTGCCAAGGCAAACATCGCATTATTTACGTTCATTTTCACTTATTTAAAGAACTGTGGTCTTTCTTCTGGGCTGCGATATTTCAGTAACACCAATCTTTTCTATTCGGCGCTATTGATCCGGATATGGCGTAACGCGCGGTGTTCTGCTTTGACGGTGTTTCTTAATATTGCAAAAAATAAAGCCATTACGGTTATCACCTATTCCTACTTCAGGCCTGCATGAAGACTGGCATTCGTCTATCCATTTTTACTGATATTTAACGATCTGTAAATATTTTACCAACAAATCGTGTGTAACAGGTAAAATTGTGTGTAGAATGTTATATTTTTGTCATGCAGCCATAGGATGGATGAAAGTGAGCATAGTGCATTTAAATAAATGCTAAAAAATAAGGAAAATGAATATCTATAAGATGGAAGATACATTTTAAGCAAGACATGCATGTACCGATACACCAACCTTGAAATAATTTATGCATGCACGTATTTCAGGTTTTGTGCGGAGTGATCAGGCCTGGGAATAATATATTATTTAAGCTGCTCGTAAAGATCCATGATGCAACGCCTGATGGATACCTCATACTCGTTGACTGCCTGTGTTTTTCCTGATTGCAGCTGTTAACTTTTGTTTGCCCGCAGAAATAGTCATTGCAGTGCGTGAAATCAAATCTAATTAATTTTGTATAGACCCACGTAAGAACAAATCATCATTCATTTCTAATGAAGAAATGCCACGCGTGTCATAATAGACATGCATAAACGCTTTTATTATTCCAGAAATCCAATATCGCAAATAATGAGCGAATGTTATGGCAAAATTAACGACCCTGCCGGGTGAAGGTTGTTGTGAAAACGCTTGCATGGCAGGCCATTAAACTTAACTCTCTTTACGTAAGCTTCATGGCCATTATGTGATGGCCACTGTGCAATCATGTGTGGTGTATCCATATTATAGCAACTTAAAGTAGGAGTCCTGAAGACTTCGCTTTAGGTTCTGGAGAGATGGCATGTTGATAGAATATCAACATTTGTTTTCCCTTTACAGTTTAAACATCTTAAAATTGTTCTGTTGCTTTCTAAAAACAACTTTAAAAATGCGTTTGACACATCATGCATGCAGATTGACTGGGAAATAAAATTATTCTAAGTTCAGTATTGTCAAAGGGAAATACAGGCAGTTAGCTGTAAGAAATTGCTAAATCGACAGGTTAAAATGTATGGTGGTCAAATATTTTATAAAAGAATGAGTTTGTTGGATTGTGGTAGTGGCTCAGATCATCTGGAAATCGATGATGGGCAGTATACACTGTATGTATCGATGCTATGCAACTCGACTGTATTTCTAATTAGAAATGTATGACCATAAACGCTCCAGACATAATCAATGTCTTCGCCAAATCGTTTGTTACAAAATTCTTATAGTTTGTCTTCAGGTTTAGGCTTTATAGGTTTTGCTTGCAAATTTGCTGTGGTGGTATCTTTCCGAATTTAACCAACCCACTCAATAAGCAATGTTGTCGTTAAAATAAAATGACCATTTGGAATGTTGAGCGACAAAACCGCTTATGGGTAAGTCTTTAAGATTCTATTGCTTGCTTCGTGGTCGCGCACATAAAAAATGAAAAGGAACTCTGGGGACGTTAAACCTAACCATTTCATTTGTCGAAAATTACGTACGAGAAGCGCAATAAGGTGTTCCAGAAATAGCCTTTTGTCATTCAACGATTTTTTTCCCCAATAGAATGAATCTTGATGTTTACAATTACACTCTTCACGAATTAACGAAGTAAGGTGCTCTTTCACTAATTCTTTAAACTTTTCAAAGAAAGAAAAGTTTCATGCACAAGAGGGCGATACAAATTCAATTCTCGTTTAAAGAGCACA
>JAQIXS010000901.1:0-36978 GCA_034700785.1 Rossiulus vilnensis | reverse complement strand
CTCAGGTACAGGGGGGCCGTCGATGCCCCCCTGCAATGGGGAACCCCAACCATCCCATCAACCGAAGGGGTTCTTACAGCTCCAGGTGTGTACCAGGTCTACATCACCCTTCTCAGCTGTTGCCCTCCTGAGCTGAACACTAGTCACGCCTTAAGTTTGCTATTTCAACTTTAAAGAAAAAAAATACATTAAAAAAACAGTGCTTTCACAAATTAGACGTTTCGGTTAGATTTTTTCGAATTTCTGGGCGAAATTTATCGATCGTATCTCCACTCTTGACAAAGTTAAACCGATTTTACTTATTTTGTCATTTTTAATTGCACAACATGGTTTATAATCACGCAATTATTGTATTTTTTTTTTTGTAAATTAAAATGAGAATTTTGGCTGCGACATTATGCTGACATTATTTTTAGCAGCGGTATAACGAAGTCCAACAAATATCGATTTTTCAAAATTAATAAAGAAAAAATTGTGTTAAAAAACCTAAAAAATGAAAAACAAGAGAATAGAATAAAACATGTAAGGAAATATATAAACATATAGCCTACGTTATGTTTATACATATAGAAAATGAATAAATGATGGCGGGTAAATAGAGAAAATAATAAGACTAAGCAGAAAAATCGACACTGGGAATGTCAATGAAACGACATTTGGGAAATGGGGAAAATGGCATTTGGAAAATGGAGAAAAAGACGTTAGAAAAATAAAGAAAATGAGATTTGGAAAATTTAGAAAATGACATTTTGTATATAAAGAAAATGACGTTTGGGAAATCGAAAAAATGGCCTTCCTGATATAAAAAATTGACATTTGGATAATGGAGAAAATGACGTTTAAGAAATGGATAAAATGATGGTTATAACATGGAGAAATAGACATTTGGAAAATAGGAAAAATAAAATATAGAAAATTTAGAAAATGACGTTTTGTATTTAAAGAAAATTACGTTTGTGAAATGGAAAAAATGACGTTTGGGCAAAGGAGAAAATGACACTTGTAAAATGCAGAAAATGAAATTTTGTAAGTAGATAAAATGACATTTGAAAAATGGAGACAAAAGATATTTGGAAAATGGAAAAGATGACATTTGCAAAATTGAGAAAATGATGTTTGGGAAATAATAAACAAGACAATTTGAAAAATGTTAAAACTGACGTTTGGGAAATGGAGAAAACGACATTTAGAAAATTAAAGAAAATGACGTTTGGAAAATGGCAAAAATGAAATGACTTTTGGAAAATTGCGAAAACTAAGTCTGGGATATGTAAAAAACGACAGCTATGAAATGAAGAAAATGACGTTTGTAAAATTGCGAAAAGAACGTTTGGAAAATTGTGAAAATGCAGAAAACGACGTTTGGTAAATTTAGAAAATGACGGATGGGATATGGAGAAAATGACATTTGGAATTGAGAAGATGACGTAAATTGAAAAATTGAGAAAATGACGTTTAGGATATGGAGAAAATCACGTTTAAAATTGGAAAAAATGATATTGAGGATATGGAGAAAATTATGACGCATAAAAAATTCAAATAAAAACGTTTTCGTTTTCCCGCATTTATCTGCAGTTTATGTAAAAGCAAAACTTAATAGAAATGGATTTACTGTCTTACCTGTATGTCAATGCACCTTGAAAAGCAAGTCAAACGAACAAGCGTCTCTTTAAAACTGGGCAAGTGTCGCATACCTCAGACGTTGAAAAGCTAGCCTTTCATCGCTTTAATTTCCAAATCCAATGACGGCGAATCGAACACAAAATATGGCTCAAAATATTACACAATTGGAATAGGCAACTGTACTTCCTACGACAAAATGATCAGACTGTCCCAAATGCATAGCATACATGCTCTGTAATATGGTAGAATTTAAATCTAAACTAACGTAAGAAATTTTCCCCTCACATGCTCGAAGTAGAAAATATAAGGGCAAACCTTCAATTTGACTGTGAAAAACTTTTCTTAGGTCAACTTTTTGATCAATGACAGGATGCGTCATGTGATACCACTTCAAGTTCAATCTGCTTAATTCAAGGGGTGATAAAAATAACGAAATAAAAAAACAATAAAACGTCGATTATGTATCGTTCATTAATTTTCGTGTTAATGAGTTATGGTCTTTAACAGTTGGATAGCAATGCAAGCTTGACACAAAAAATAAACAAATTAAATAAAATGAAATAATGACATCATGCCGGTGCACAGTGGTTTATTTCAAAACAAACTTGAAACGTTTGAGTAAATTTGGTCGATCTGTTGAATTGGCGACTCTTGACGGCGGATTCTTAAAGCGACAATGCTAGTTTATAGTTTGTTTTCAGACAGTTTATTTCGTCTTTGGTACATACGCCTTCGCAGGGATATAAATTATCCTCTGCGAGAAAACATCTTTATCATATTCACGCATGCTGAATCTGCAACCATGTTTTTGTATAAACGGTGCGAGATTTAAGGGAATGACACCGAGATGAGCTGCTCGGGGTTGTTAAAGTAGTCTTTTAGGGGTACGTTCCTGATATGAAAATAATAAATGCGGTTTCTCATATCAGGGCTACAAATCATTAAACGATGCGACAGGAATAAGCGCATTCATTTTAGCCCAAGGCAATAGAAAATAATATTAAAAAATCTATGTCAGTTTTCCGCGTCAGAAATATGCATCCATTTACATTAAAAATACGTTTTGGCAAGTTGGCATGAATCTGGCCCTAAGCGTCGGGGTCACGTTTGGTGGCCATTTCAAACCTAGAAATTTACCTATTTTAAAAAAATTCAAAATACGAATTATTCCAAATTGTCCCATTTTCAAAACGTGTAAAAACAAATTGATCTGCCGTGTAGTTCACATACGGTAATCTCATGCAATGTTATCCAGTGTAAATGTTAACAAGCCCAAATTTTAGAAAAAAATAAAACATATACAGTATACAGTATATTCACTTTACATGCATTCAGGCTATGTTAACACTTCTTCCACATCTTAAAAAGCAAAAAATGTAATACAGTAAAACCTCCGAATACCGGACACTCGCGGGACCGGATTTATTGTCCGTTATTTGGAAGTGTCCGTTATTTGGAGGGGATTACATTAAGTAGCCTATGGGACTGGGACTTGGGGAAATGTCCGTTATTTAGAGGTGTCCGTTAGAGGAGGTTTTACTGTATAATTTATGAGTGGACTTTTAAGTTATGCTTATCTTCCAATTTTGATTTAGAAGACATTCCAACAACATTTAAGTTTTACCATATGTTATATCTACACACGTGGATACTGGACGCAAATATTTCGCAAAAATCACTACACTACCATGAAACGAGTCACCATTTCAATCTGTAAGGCACGAACTCCAGAACTGTAACATTTACACTTTAGCCCCACCTAGAGGGCGCTGCAAACATCATGCAGAAGTTTTCACACGCTTACTCTGAATATAATCTGCATGAAATTGTGATAAGACTGGTATAAATAATAAGGATCACACCCCACCTAAAATTATGAAAATGAAGGGGTTGGGGAAAAAGTATTGGGTCCGACTAGAAAGCAAGCGCAAAAGCCTGACCGATCTGCAAAGAAATGCGATAAATTTAAGCCCCATCGAAATCTTCTAATCTGAAAGCTGCCAGAGGGATTTCTTCGGCGATTGGCCCTAAACCTATGATAAAACTGGCACCGGCAAAATAAATAGCTACCTTGTTCACCGATAAATCATCCGTCTGATTATATCCCTCAGCGCACTGGCCATAAATTAATATTTTTGGAGAGGAAGCGAGAGAGGGCGCCGTATGGGAAACGTCAATACGGTGGAGGAGGCACCCCAAGAGTGGCATCCTCCAATTCTAACTGCAAAACAGAAGACAGGAGGACCGTATCCCCCACAGACCCCCTCATTAATGCACGGACTGCCATGATGAATGCGAAATTTTACAAAATGACATGATTAACGGTGCATGAGAGCCCCTCCAGGAACGCTACACTTAGTGATTATCCGCCCCCTCGCATCCTTGGTAACTCATCCGAAATCCATGGAATATTTTAGGCATCACCTGACTACTTTTAACCACCCCTGTAGCGAATGAAACATTGCCTCTGTACAGGGCAATCTCTCAATGCTTTCAAGCTATGAGTGATTGCCTATCTTTGGTATAATGCGACCACCCTTTCCAATCTAAAGGCGTCTTCTTATTTGGTGGTTTTTAACTTTAGCTACTTACCATCCGAAACATATCTACCAGGCAAAGGTTTCGTGCGATTTGCCATAAACATGACGTCAGATCACTAACTTTTTCGTCGTAGAAAATCTGCAATTAAAAAACATTTACAAATATATTACATCAAGCAATGTAAACAGGCTTACAGTGTACATTTATTTTTTCCCAGCGACAATAATTCGTTCCGGCTATTGACATATTATGTGTTATTCAAAACGGATATTAGAATTAATTAGAATTAAATGTCAAATTTCGATTTTAAAGAAAAAAAGACGAATTTTTTAAAAAAACATTCAAGAGAAATTTATAAATGTCTTCATACATGCGATATGGTCATATTAATTGCTTATTACTTATATAAATAAATATAAAAATTTAAATTATATATAATAATAGAACAAATATAAATAGATACTATTGTTTTAATACATTGTACAGAAATATACGAAATTTGCAACTAATCACTCTCAAAATTATGTTTCAACTACGTGTAATTCTTAAAACATTCAAATTAAGGGCCTTATAAATAGTATAATTTGGTTGACAACTGCTTCGGGCATGACATTCATACATATTTATAGCTACTGTAACAGCGAGTTTCATAACAAGTTCATAAGTTCACGAGTTCATAAACACAAAGATATCACGAATCTTAACAATAATATCCTATTAAATTTAATATTAATATTTAAAATTCCATTACTGTCAACATTTAGTTTTGTTTCATTCGTTATGAACATGAAAAGTAAATTCTTTGAAATTGAAATTCTTAACACATTATGCACAATTTTCAGTACCTAGAATTCGTTGGTGGCCAAGTTGGCATTAAAAATACAATTTTCATTCCCAAATGCCCAGTGATCAACACATTTTCAAGAAATTCCAATTCAAGGAAGAACCTTAGTCACCCTTCCAATATTGCAGCGCCTTTTTAATTTTCCAGTCGCATTTCTCTATAACCATATTACGAATTTCGGTCAAAACACATTATCGACCATAGGAGACAAATTTAAAACAAAACTGAAAATGACGCCCATGAGTCATCAGTCGCTATAAGTACATTGGCGCACTAATGGCCATCCCCATCATCGATTTTCCCCCCACACAGAGCACCATCATTTATTATTCAAATGCGAAAACAGGGCCTAAAGACAATCCAGTCGATAAAAGCCCCTCATCTAGCACAAAATCCACTCTGCGTACAATAAAATTGTTGAGATTCTTGGAGAAATATTCATTCGCTCTCACGAGCATCACCCACAAATAAACGAAGAGAGAGAATCGCAAACCGCATTTATTACAATAAAAATGTTAAGGACGGCCTACGTGTGCCTAATCAAAGATTAAAATCTGTCAAGTAAATAAATTTAGATGAGTGGCCAGGGTCGACTAATTATCTCAGCAGTCGCTCGACAAAATTTATCATTTTCGTGAAAAATGGGCCAGGAAAGAGAGAGAGACGAAAGGATGCATTGTTCTTTTGGTGGTCCATTAGGGGGCCGAACTTAATCATTGGCCCTTAGGGCACTAAGGGCAGACTCCATGACCTAGGCATAAATAACCATCATACGCATAAACAGGCATCTCCACTCAAACGAAATGAAAAATGTCACTTTTTCACTCAAAGTGTTTAACGAAAAAATTTATAACCACTAAATTCGATGGGAAATCGAAAAATATCATCTATAATATTTGATTGAATCTGCATTCACGAAAATATAAGAACGTTCTATTGCCTACTTATACAAGAATTTAATTTAAAGTTTTTAATATTAATAATAAACAATGTGCAAAATGTAGACAAAAATTAATTTTTACTGTAAAATTTACATTCTTTGATTTGGTATTCTGATTTAAACCTGCACTTTGAGTAGAAGATACACATAACGTTAAAAAAAAAATGTTTTTCAACAAGCAATTTTAATGAATAATTTCAATAAAAAAGCAATCGTAAAATGCTGGAATAACCTATAACTAAGTACACCTCCCAATACACACCACCACATTAGAAATATTTAATTTGTTTTGTTATAAACATTTAAAATATTTCCCTTCGATAATTTAGACTGATCAAATATTACTTTGTCCGATTAGAATTTTTTACTATGGTGAATTAGCAAGAGATACAGTACGTTTGCTTTTTTCTTGAACAACTAATTGGTACACAATCATTTTGATGGGCTAGGGATTTAAATGCAATTTCATGGCAAAGCTCACCGAAATGCAAGTTAATTGAAACTTTGACTACTGGGATTTTCAAACGTTTATGCAGATAAGCCTTTTCGATATGAGGGGGCCACAAAAAAAACAATATTTGTTTTAGTAATTTACATGTATTCCCCAATCAATCACATTGAAGTTACATGTAGCTTTATTCTGATATAAAATGTATAATTTATTACATATTTTCTAATATGAATTATATCAGTGAAAATCAAAGTTTTTAACAAACAACTGATTAATTTTATCCTTTTTCAATGGCCCACGTCAATGGCCACGTCGTAGGTCATATCTACGATTCTATGATACCGTTCCATAACGTTTGATGAATTTCGATAAAATGGGTAAAAATAAGGACGCAATAATCAAGTGTTAATGAAGCTCATGGGGTAAATCGATTTCCCTGCTATGAAATTCAAACAATTTTAGGTGTTATATGGGAGCCGTTCATTCTTTATAGACGACGGTCGCAGAACAAAAAAAATTCAATAAAATGCCAAGAATTTAGTGTGCGGTCGCCAGATTCGGTTTTGCTCCCATTCGTCATATCACAGAGACGATAAAATAAGAAATATGGTAGGATAATACGGACCTATGGGTACGATCCAACGCTTCAGTCGTATATTCTGCTTTAAGTCATCGAAAAATTTACAACGAAAATTTCTATCGTCGTTATTAATGGAGCAAAAATGAATTAATTGAACGCATGGCAACTAGAATTAAAAACATACCTTTCCTAAAATGTTATTCATGAAACCGCTACAGTGCGTGTACAGTATATTGTAAGACGATCCCAAAACGGTGATTTTTAAATATATTTGCGATATAAATGTTTAAAATTTTGTTACATTTCTATTTTAACGCCTATAATTTTTATTACCGCGTTTCTTAACTTGTCCATAACCATTTCCGAAACAGCCCAGAACAAGAACCCCAGAAACAAGTTGTTTTTATTGATCAGCGTTTCTTCAGAAATTCGACATTCCAGTTTCACAACTGATAATTTTTTTTAAAAACACCGCAAAATGCGAACATACTTTTTATGCAAAACAAGTGAGTGACATTTTGAACATGTTTCGTTCAATTGATGTACATTTTTTCTAACATAATGTCCTGTTATCAACAATGTCAATTATTTTGCAATTCTTGCAATGACAAAAGTCTACACTGAATCCAGCTCCTATGGTTGCGCCATTAGTTTGACCTCGCGGAGAATTACCATTGTGGGCGCCACCATCGCCGCAAGGGTTCAAAAGAAACCAGATAAGAAAAACATGGAAAGTAGGGCAGCTTACATCACGGAGTAATTTCTGTTACATATAGAGTGGCACTTTGAAATCAGATGACGTGTAAATTTAAAAAATGTCGAAAGCATCCAGAAAAGACTGATGAGGAAAGTGTGTTCCTGACTCGCCATTTATTCTTATAGGACCTACATTAGTTCCAGAAGGAGAGAGGATGGGGAGGGGGTCCTGAAAGTGAAAAATAGACCTTGGTACATAAGGAGAAAGGGATGAAATGGATGTGTGGGTGCATAAGACCATGCTAGACTAGGCATGGGAGGGGTGGGATAACATTTTTAAACATTTTAGCTCAGGAAAAGGAATAGAAGGACGCTGGATGCGAGCGAAAAATGAGAAAGGAAAAAAGTTATGGATACACCCTATGTATAGAAAACTATCCATTTTAGTCAGTATCGAAATAGAGACGATGGAGTTGTTGGGTAAGAGAGGGAGCTAAGAAAAGGGAAATGCACGAAAGCGTGATGGATACATTAATGCATTTTCCATTTTAGAGAAGTTGCAATAGGACCTAAGTGACAGCAGTGTACAAACCTGATAATAAATGGCTTAAAAGCACATACATTATCTTTGTGTATGCATCGCTGCGAAGAAGACAAAAAAAATTCCGCTGCGAACACACGGTATCCAGCGCCGCTTGTAAGCATTAATTATGTCGCTAAAGGTTTACTTGTATACGAAAAGCTCTTTGAATATTTTTAAGGGAAAATTTGATGCATCGATTTTCTATAGCAGCTTTCAGTAGCTCAAGGATGTTAAACTTTTTGCACAGAACTTTTGAACAATTTCCCTTTAGAATCCATAACGTGTACTATGCCTCGATGTTCAGGATGTCCAGTGCATTTTATGTAAATTTGTAACTGATCTTGCAAAAAATAATAATTAGCAAGCACTAAGATTCATTAGAAACCATGGGGATTCTAGTAACGCTAATTAAAGTGTGTACATATATGAACAGAGTGGCTCAAAATCCACCCTGGAAATTTTCGATCCACATAAAGTGTGAGTAAATTTTGTGAATGAAGAAGTGAAATACATTTTCACGTTACGAAATTAATTAGTATCCAACTAATAATTTAATTGTGTAATGTAATTATTATTAAAGATTTCATTCCAAATTTCTGCTTAGACAGGTTCCATTAATGGTAGCTGCAAAACGAAAGACTGTCTATAGAAACATGTTCTTACATACAAACCTATACAAATTATGTGGTGTTCGTTTCAAATCTCATTAACAATTTTAAATCAATTGAGTTGTTGGCCGAAAATGTATAAATTTAAATTGTGTTTAATATAAAGCAATTATTTCATTATAAAGTTTTAAAGAAGCTAAACAAAAATCCCATGAAGCCATTGCTGTCACGGGCCTTAACTGAAGTTAGCTCTCAATTGACAATTTCTCTTTAACCCAGCAGAAAAATTAACAAGTTTGAGTCGCACATCCCTATGGAACAGGATGTTCAGGGTTACACCATTAGAAGGTGTGAAAGGTGTAATTAAATCCTTAAATTGTAGCTTAGAAATGGATAAATTGCCCTTAATCCTTCCCTGAAATTCCTGAATAACAGCATTAAGTTCATTTGGCGCATTAAAAACCAACATTTAAAATAGCACAGTGGTATCATGGTGAATGATTTTAAAGACAAGCAAATTCGACAGAGACTTTCGGAAACTGTCCAATAAACATTGAGCCATTTCGTCGGTTTAGCAGAAAACCAGAAACGAGTATGTGCAAGCCACTTATGGAGTCGTCAAATCCTTCGTTGATCCTCTGTGTTCCTGAGGACATTAACACCTTGTTCTTTAGTCTCCCTAGCATGGACACGTAGACGACAGATTTAGGTGGTGGTTTGTCGCCAACATCGTGTCCAGCATTAAAAATGCATTTCGAGAGCAAAACGGGATGAAAGCAACGCTGACCATAATACCACGCAATAAATGGCAGATTCAGGAAGAACAAAAGGAGAATTACAAGTGCAGTTTGATAATGCGCAATATTTAATAAGTTACAAGCAGTTGGCCTAATCACCGTGTGAAAAAGTTGAATATGGCTATATATGGGGTTAGATATGCCATAACTGACCATGAGCGATCTATAAATGGCCATATCTAAGCCCATATACAGCCAAATATTGACATTTCCATATACAGCAACTTTAGATTAAGCCATATATGGCTGCATACTTGACCATACATGTATATAGAAAGTAAGCTATTACATATTAAACATTTAATGCAATATTTCAATTTAGAGCTGAAAACAACACAGCATTTAAACAGTGCCTGAACTTTGATTGCAATATTGTCCCCCTTAAAATTCCCAGGGATATTGTTTTTGATCATTTAAAAATTGTTAATTTTGAATTTAACATGCTGTGATGTTTTACATACATAACTTGAAATTTCCTTCATAAATATGCTCTTATCACGACGCTGTAATGTAAATTTGTTATGAAGATGCGCATCCAGTGATATGCACATTTATGACCACATGACATGAAGAATGTAAAGACATATATGGATTGGTATGGACATACATAGTTTTTATCAAATTAAAATATAAACTATAGTAGCATACAGTGTATATAAATGTCAAACGGTCCATTTGTAGCCAGATTCTGTTCTAACCATATATGGAATAAGTCTAATATGCTCATATGTGGTCCATATTTAAAATTGTCACCCGCGAAAGAACAACGTTAAATGTTTGCAAGGAAAGAAAAATAATAATATAATAAAATGGAAAAATCAAAATGGTAATGGCAAGTAGGATTCCCGCTTTTAAATAATCCGTAATTTGGTGTAATACCATATCTTGTTGAATGTTAACCATATTAAGAAGTTGACGGGTGGCAGATACAGAATTGAAACTTGTTACAATTTATTTTTGCTGTATGACATCGGGATGTTTGTGCAACAAAATCCCAAAACTGTGAGCCTTTACCCCACAAGGTCCATTTTGTTACCTGCCTCAAGCTGGATTTAATATTTTTTTGTTTTTGCTTTTTATGGCCACACTAGTCATCCTAACGAGCATTTACTGATCTCTACGTAATAGACGAATATCTACTTCTGTAATAAACTCAAAACTCTGGTATCCGAAGATTTTATATAGCCTGTATTATGTGCTACACGGATATATACAGAGCAAAATACACGAAATCCAATTCGTGAAAGGAATTCGATAAACAGAGGATTTATTTGAAAGAATCAACCGCTAAAAATTGGACGTGAAATCTTTTGAATATAAGAGAGAGAGAGAGAAACGTGTGACTCCATATATATAGTATTGTTGATCGATAGAAATATATTTGTAGGTCTACTTAAAAATTCATGCGAAAATGCATTGTGCCCACACACGTAGCAAATGTGGCGAATACCAAAAACGGCTGCTTTTTAGGTTTTCAAATCGATAAATCCTCGAAGCTATTTATAATAATAAAGTAAAGCCTTATAGATCGCGTATTGGGGAATATTTTTTAAAAGCTTTCAAACGGATTAAAGCAATGGCCATAATGCAGCGCGCGTGTCCATTTGTTTTATTTCCTGAACTGAATTATTTATGGTCTTCATAATTATATAAAGGGTCGTGACCGAGGCAAGAGTTGATCCGGGTGGGGATCAAGAAAGTGGCAGGAAATGGAGAAAATGGATCGCAAATGCGAAAATGGGAAGAAAAATGGAAGTCTTTTGCCAGCTTCCCCGCTTGCAAGATTTTTTTAAAAAAAATATCGATTCAGAGCGATAATTCGCCGAATTAACCCTCCGAGGACTTAAGGAAATCATAACAATTTTGTATTCAACTTATCTGAGCACTGCCATTTGCTTTAAAACGCAAAATTTTCAGAAAAACTTGCAAATTATAAAACAGTGTCGCAGGATTAGTTAAGGCAAAATCAAGAACTCAAAACCGTTAATGACCTTTAGTGTGTGGTATTAGAGCACTGTTAAAATCACCTTTAAATAATTGCTTGCAATATATATTTAACACAGTTTTTATATTTTGTATAAAGTATATAAAGTCTTGCTGCTAATTTAAGGACCTTTTAAGGGTATTATTGACCAAAATTTCATTTATTAATTTGTAAACGACGATTGCCTTCTTTGACCTATAACTAAAACCGTAGTTAGAAAAAAGTAACGTTTTTCACAAATAAAAAAATCTTTAGTAAATAATAGAGTAATGAAAACGGAATTCCTAATGATTTAAGGACTGTATAAGGACTTTACTGATCTGTAGGCACCTTGCAAATCAGAAATTAGGTTTAGTGAAAACATCTAATTACATTTAATATAGCTAAAATTTCAACTACAAACCATATATAGGCCTAATTAATTCTTAAAAACGTGATATACCTATAAACAGTTTCACTAAACGTAAGTCATCAGATCACGGTTCTAATTCTAAAGTTTTGATAGGTATAATTTCAAATTCTGATTATAAAGCTATTTAGTAGCTGTTCATCGATTGATTAAAACAAAGCAATTATTATTCGGTTTTATCACAACCATTAACGTATAACCATATCACCTATTCACGACATACTGTAATATACATGTAATTATGAGTTGCAAGGTAGAAAAACTTTCTAACACTTGAACTACCTGTTTCCCGAGCAATTAATCACGAAAGAGATAAGATTCGTTTTGATTTATAAATGGAATCTGGTTTTACATATTTTCTCAGCGATTATCCGTGCAAACTCAGGGGCATCTGCAATGCAAATATCTAGAGAAAAATGGATTTTCATATAATAAATGCGGTGGACAAGCAAGCGTTCATTTTTCAGATAGAAGCAGCAAAGCACCAGGAGGAGGCCCCGTGCGCCATCATCCATTATCCCTCCATATACCCAACAGCCTTTGGTAATTAATCATGATCACACAGGCAATCAGTTGACAAACTTCTTACTTATCCTAATTAATGACTGGTTTGTATAAATGCCAAACACCACTTGGAGAGATTTATTTCTTAATCGCCAGAGGGGGTGGAAGCTCCTCCGCGATATTCACGCGGGTATCACGTCAACCAATCAGGAAAAAGCTTCAACAAACATACGATCAAACACGACGGAAAAAGATCACTTTCATCTAATTAAACAGCGAAATTTATGGAAAAAAATATCAGAAGCTCTAATACGGAATACGGCTACAAGCAGATAGAAACATTTGGTTAACTGGCCAATACTGTTTCGCAATATCTTTTTACTTGTCCAGGCTTCCAGGAAATGTTCTTTTTCAGTAAAACTTTCAAATTTGTAAAATTGAATGTTTTTATTGATTTTTTTTCAAGAACACAACGTGGAACGTAATCTGGATCAGTAAATAAAATATAATTTCAACACATATCACCATTATACCAAGTACATGTAGGGCTACATGTATGCTCAAAAGTATTTTCGTACAACTTTGAGAAATATCAAAATTTCATCTGTTCTCAGTCAGTGCATAGATAAACAAGAATTTTTTCTTGCAAATCATATTTTTTTTTGGTTTAAATAATATTTATTTGGCTAATCAATTCAACTCATTTCAGTACCTTACTATCAGCAAATATATACCATGTTGTAGGGGAGTGTAATCCATTAAAAATTCGTTTTAATCTTTCCAAGCTATATTGTTGCTATACCAGAATTTGTTAAACAGAATGCATTTTCCCTAATGGAATTTTGCCACAGCGGAAAAAAAGTTAAAACATGTAATATCATGTTAAATCATTTCGAGTCTCAGGTCAAAACATGTAATATTTTAAGTGTCACAACAATGTCCTCAGGACGTACATTACAAACATGCTATTTCCATGTTACATTTCCACTAGGGGCTCACTGCAAACGCTGTCAATTAGTGGTTTTTAATCAGCTACATGTATTAAACTTAACCAGAAGTTTGTGTCAACTTTCGGGTTCATTAGCAACTCTGTCGATAAATATTTGCCATAAAATAAAACATTCAAAGAGTATCAATCTTGCTTTTTTTTTCAATAATTAATTACTCGCTGGGGTTCTCGATCTTGATTAACTTCAAATGAGTAATTACAATCATTTATATGAGACAAGGATATGAAATTCAATCAGCCGTGAAATATTTCAACCACCAAAAATATGGATTAGAAAGAGCCAAGGTACAGCAGTGGTCTGACAAATTTGGCCAATAGGGGCGCAGCGTCGCTACGTCACGTGACCACTACATGCGCCTGGATTGGAATTGACGTTAGGCCGGGTCACGTGAGAGCGACGCCATCTTGTTCGCGTGCTGCGGGGGCCATCGATTGGTTGAAGCGAGCTAAGCTGCACGAGTTCCGGTGGGGGCGAATCCAGCTCCCTCTTTCAATCAATAGCGTCATCAATCATGGCGCTGCTGCTTATGACAGAAACTCTTCTTCACACATGGTTGGCCAACAACATTATATATTATACATCTAGGATTCAGGAGAGACTAGACAAAATAAAATGGGGAAAAAATATCACATATTTAGGCCTATATATAAACATTGCATGGGAAAGAAAATAAGCTTTTTTCTGGTTTCTCAAATTATTGCGTCATTAAAAATACATAAGCCAAACAATGCATGCAAATGCTTGTTTTCATCGCTGGAGAAAAAAAAGCTGCAGTACAACTCTTTGGAAGCTTTATGTACTGGGTATATTATGGGGGAAAAATAGACAAAAAAGTGTTGACCGTGTTAGCTACATGGCAATGCAAAATCAATAAATACAATTATGAAACGTCTTTCGCTTTTAATGCATAAAAATGCAACAAAAATTCATTATAGCCCTTTATGCCTCGTTATGGTTAAATTTGGTTTAAAATCAGTTTGAAAACTGAAACTGATCAGTGGGGAATTTATTGTCAGATGCTAATTTGTGAACAACACGTACTGCATGAAAACTCGAGACCCAACCTTTCAATCATAATAAACTTCCCATTGTTCTAAATTTGCACCAATCTGTAAATTCAGTATATATTTTAGCGCTTTATGCGTATGGTTAGATATTTAAAAATTAATTTCAAAATTCAAACTGATTTTTGAGGCACAGTGCTAATTAATTAGTGACTTAATGCCACACCATCGACAGATTCTGCTTGACAAAAGACTAGTGACCTGTAGACACTGCTGAAGTACCTGACATTTTTGCATTTTTAACATGACTTTTCAAATGACTCCCGGATAACATGTTTTAACACGATTAAATTAAACAAAACATATTAGTACAATTTTACGCTCGTATAGAGGTTTAAGTTGGGGCATTTGCTACTCGAGCTTTATAAACAAATAATATACCAGTATTTTTTGCCGTACAATGTTGTCATTATTCGATAATTAAAATCTCAACCAAGGTCTTTTGGATCAAACAGTAGTGTACATGTATATTAAAAATTAACGTAGTGAGAGATTAACATATTGAACCAACGCTCAATGCATTTTCAGAGGTTATAAACGTTCATGCAGTTGTATAATAAATACACAGCGTATTTCCAACTTAGAAATTAGAGCAGCACATTTTAACATGCCTTCCATTTTAATTTATGAACGCATGCACAAAGTTAACGATCACAATGAACTTGGAAATATAATATCCTCGCTTAAATTCATTCATCTGTGGTTTTGTGAAATTCGAGCTATTCGGCATCAGCAATAACGCTAGGCATTTTCTTCTCAACAATGGAGCAGGATTTCAAATCGAAAATCGATGACATTCGTATTATGACTATTGCATTTTTACATTTTATCTGACATTCACCATTTTTTTTAACTTCAGAGGTTTCATCAATCTGCAGTCAGTTTTTCATGCGCTCATAAGCCCGAATCTCACTTTTTTTCTTGTTTGAAAGCTCGTATAAACCCGGGCCATGAGGAATATAAAACAATAGATGAATCAAATAAATCTATTACACATCATGTGAGTCACGCTACGATGCGAAGAAGTACATAAAAACTATTTGAAACTTGGGCCCAGTAGGAGAACTGAAAAAAGACGTTTTTTGGTCATTAAGAATATTGTGTTTTGGCCCCTGTTCTCAGTGCAAGCTGTCATCTATGTGCAAAGACGATTAATTAGCGCAGTTTTTCCACAGTAATCTTTTAGGCAAAGAGCATCTGCTGCTGAAGATGGATTGCTCTGATGGATTTGGGGAGTGTTGCAATAAGATGGAAGGAAGGACGGCACAAAGTAGATCAGAAATATGAGAGCGGTGAAGAAAAGAAGAAAAAAAAACTTGCATTTATGTTGGGGGAGGGTCAGGCCAGCCTGAGGAGGAATTCCTTCTAGGGAAAAAACTACACGAATTTCACATTAGAGCACCGTCCAGATAAACAATCGTGTAATTGGTGGCTGCTGTTTTAACATAATACAGCGACATTTGCAATGGCATTTTCGTTATCAGATTACGAAAAGCATGACATTTTTCATAAATTTGTGTCCAATTATAAAGGCAAAAACGAGGGCTGGGGAAGACGAAAATTTACACCCATAACAAAAGATATGGAAAAATGAAACTTGTCATCGCATATATCAGTTATTAAAAATAAAAAACTGCTCGCATACCAGCCTATTTAAGCAGGTTACAAGACGAAACAAACATTTCTGATAATTTCAATAAATTATTAAACACTATTCTAACTCTTAGAATTGAGTTACAAGTATATTCATTCAAGTAGTTTATATATCTTTCTAAGGTGGATAAGCATAAATGCAAATCATCAAAAAACTTCCTCTAGAACGAGATGCCAATAAAATTAACCAATGATATGTTTTAAGTAACTTCATTTTTTTCTGGTAATGTACTATAAAATACATTAATAAGTAAACAAAACTAAATGTTCAATTAAACATTTCGAAATAGTTTACATAATTAAAAACAAGTATACTAATGACCAGAATGGAAAAAAAATCCTTTATTTTTTACTTGGCCATGGGAACGAAACTTGCCCTTGACTCTGCCAGGTGGGTGTAGGGGGCAAGTGATTAATTTTCAAATTACCAATGCATGTGCCTGATGCGTGGTTGAAACCGTTAGCTCCCATGGCAGCACCCATGCCCTATGCCCATAGGCCATGCTTGTACCAATCCATCACCAGGTAGCGTCCCAGATAACGCGCATAATTGGTGAGACGAATTGATAGGAGTAGGATAGCGAAACCAACCGGGAAATGTGAGGGTTTAACGAAGTTTCTCATAAGTTGGCATGAGCATCTCATATGTCATGAGGCTTGTGTCACTGGATGGATTATGCGCAGTGTTTACCGACGCTTGGAGCTCACGTTCGCAAATCGATCTGCAGGATTACACCAGCATTAACTTTGTTAAGGGGGCGAAATAAATAAAAAAACTGAAATATACGTAATAAAATAACAACAGCGAGGATGTAACCCAGGGGTCCAGCTCATTTGTCGAATCATTAGGGTTACTGGAGCTCCACTGAACGTCAGCCATCACTGGCTGACCATCTTAGCATAATACGGTCATCAATCTCTGCCTGCTTAGACTCCCGGTGACGTTGCGCCCCTGGTGGATGAAGTGAGCTTCAGAAGATGGAAGGCACAAAAAATGGGCTGGTGGTGGGAAATTAGCGGGACACATCCCATGAAGTAATAACTCAAAATAGAACATCTATACCAAGCAGATCGACCTGTCCATGTTTAATTTTGTTTTGAAAATACCTGAACGACCAGTAGAAATTTCTAATCACAAACTATTGATAAATCTTCATTGAGTATGGTATCTAGGGTTCTCACTGAAATTAAATTTTAAACTTCCTTGCCTTTCCAAGACTATTTTTTGGAAACATTTCTCTGACTTTACCACTGATTTTAAATAGAAATAATTTACCAAGTAATGATATTTTTATTTATTATTTGAAAAGTTGAAAACGTTAAATGCTCTTCTAAAACTGGATATCTCGTTTTCAATTGCCTCCATGGCATATCCTTGCTGACTGTAGGGTACTGAGCTGAATTGAATTGAATCTTCTCAACAAGCACATCTTTGGTGATTGAAAATCCACTCTCAACTGGGGCATTTCCCTATGAAAAAGTTAAGGCTTGATCCTAAAATCCAGTGTTTAAATGGGGAAAAATTAGCAGAAATAAGCCATTGTTAGCTAGAAAAGCCCGTCTGTCAAACTAATGTGAAATCAAGGAGAGTTGTAAATTAAGTGTAATTAAAAAAATAAAAACCCTAATAATGCAAAATCTGTAACACAATTATCAGAATTTTCAAACTTTGCGGAATGCCCAACACGAGGAGGTGCCCACGAAGGGCGATTATCCGGCATGTGGTCCTTATCGTCTTAGTGGCAAAAAGAGCAGCTAGATAAATGTACGCTTAGGGCACTCTTACTGTTAATTGATCGGCCCTCTAGTGGCCATTATGCGCCTCTAAGTAATTAGTATTTAGACGAGTAGTCGATCATCGGGGCATCATTAATTTTCTCCAATTAAAACACAGACAAAATGCCGGAAGAAACAAGTTGGGAATTCTCCGGCGGCTTGAAGGAATCAAAACGTGTTTCAAAAATTTCGAATTTACAGTGTGCACTCTGCAAAAACACTTTGCAATTTTTACATTAAGGTGAATTTAAAATAATGAACGAATTAAAAACAAATATTCCTCGTATTAATTCTGTGAGAATGCCCGAAATGGTGGAATTCAGTATTTCAAGTTAGTGATTCTGTGTGTTTTGTTACTGTTAATATTACGTATTTTTTGCATTAGAAGGAATGGATTGCAAATCAATTTCTTTTTCGTAAACCAAATAAATAGACCAATTATTTATTCAAGTCTAATGCGTCATATTCCTAACCGATCTGAAATTCTATAGGAATGGCCTATTAGTTGAACCAAATTTTAAAATTCAAGACATGAAAATAGATAGGTTCCATACAAACAAACAAAGACCGAAAACAACAAGTAGTCGCTTCCGTTCCATGTTGTCATTTAATATTGGCATTTTGGTATGGAAAAAAATGGTCGTTTATCAATGAAGGGATCATCAATTTCAGGCACCCGGAGAGAAGAAAAGCTGCCCGTTTTTGTTATCCCGCTTTCATAGACGTTTATATGAAAGAAAAAATAATCAGAAAAAATAACGTTTTCATATTGAGCAAAATAAAAACGAAGAAAAAAAAATGAAAATTGCAGCCACTGAACGTGGCGACGTATGAATAAAAGAAAAATGGCGAAACATGAAAATTGATCCAGCAGCGCTGGTGGACACGGGGGAGGGGATAAGGGAATATGGGGATACTGGACGTCCTAGGAGTCCTTAAACAACAACACACTTTTGCGAGCAAAGCGAAAAGCTTATTGGTCGTTATAGCGACAGTTTGTGTGGGGGATGGAGAGAAAAAAGGCCACTGGTCATCCATCATGGCCGGCAGTTTGGTTCAAGTTTTGCCGTTTCTGTAGATCAAAACCTTCTTTGTCGTGACGTCTGGCGTGCCACAAATCACTGTCCAGAAGGAGAAGTAGTGCGCATGCGCCTCCTGCCAGGAACCTCGTCCATCATCCGCCATTGAAGGGGAAAAATGGTGACAAGTGACACGAACAGGCTCGCTCGATTATTAGTTTTCGACAGAAAATGGCCCAAACTTTCTCCGCTGCAAATGCGCTGGACGTAAATAGATGAGATTTCTGTGTGTGTCTTGAAGAAAATGGGCGAATGCATTGCCATTTCAGCCGTTTCTGACAGGCTCCAACATGGCGGCTTTGTTGGCCATTGAAGATTGGGCAGCAGTTGACATCATCAAATAAGGGGCCTTGCGACCGAAATGGACTCTGAGAACAAGGGTTGCACTGCATTGGTAATAGGGCGTGGGGCAGGAAACTCCAAAGCGGCCCGATGTCCGATGTCTGGCTTGGTGTTTGATGATGATGGTTGCACTACCGTCGTTAAATAAGCCATCAAAATTCTTGAAAAATACAAATATGCATGTATTTCCCATCTTTCTCTGCTGAAGATCCATTACTGGAAATCTGACTTTTTAGTTCAATGATTTATAAATAAGTTGCGTTTTTCGGGTAATAGGAAACGGTGTGAAGTAGCAATAAAAAAGCCAGCTTTAGAATTAAGTAGGCCTATTCAGAGCAGTTTGACAGTTTGTTCCTCGAAAGTCCGCTAGATGTCGTTTATATGCTAAGAAGGATTAAGTGTGCAACTTGTGTGTCTTGTATGTCTGGTATACTTCATTTTCCAGACATACAGTATGATGATAAAGATTTGCAAATAAAAGCCTGCTACAAAAGCATAGCAATTTGTGAGCAGCAGTAAACAGTAACTGTAAACCATTTTAAGATAGCAAAATTAAAAATACTGTAGGCCTACTAGTTGTGCAAAAATAAAGGAGAAAAGTTGGAAAGTTTCGGAAAATAATAAAAGCTCCATTAAAATAATTACGATGAATAACATTATTTTAATAATGTAATCAAATTAATGCATTCCGTTTATCATAATTTGTTATTTTTACCAAATTCTAAGTAATGGCAGTGTCGCCCAAGTTTTTTCCCTAGTTATTACATTTAACATTTGTATGCGCAAAACGAAGTCAGTCATATCCCAAACAGGATGCAAATGCAAACCAGTAATATTCTACAAACATTCATAGGAATTTGAAGCTCATAAGCTTGTATTATCACACATGTTTTAGTTCTAAATTAAATTTTAATTCAATTCAATGTGATAATGCGTGAAATGTTTTTTTTACGTAGGCTTAATAAATTGTTTTAAAAAGTGAATTCCAGTTCGGATAATGAAGCAATTGCACACACGCATAAATTTAGAACATATTTAACGTTTAAATGTTTATATTCAAATGTGTTAATGAAATGTTCGGGGAAAAAAGTGCAAATGCTTATGATAACTGGCTTACTATTGAAGATGGTTTGCGACTTGTGTTCTTTCAACGTTTATAAAACGAACTTCGATCCATCTAAATTCTAAGCCAAATTTCGAAATCTGAGTCTTGCAAGGGTGCGATTTATGTCTCAACTACCGATTTGTTATATGTGAGTTAGTTGGTGTTATTCTGGGCTTAATGCGGAAGTTAACAACCCGATAATTGTTAAAAACGTGTTCTTCCTCGCTGAGATTTATTATCACTTTCCTTTGATAGTCAGTGTGAACAAGTTTCCTAAAAGGCATTACCACATCACCAGTGGCTTTCAAAATCGCATTTATTCACACTGCGTAATGAAACGACTGGCCAAATAAACGGGGGAGGAAGCAGCAGTTTTGAGTGAAAGAAGAAGAATGAACGAAAAATTTGAAAACTTAAAAGACATATAAGGCATAAAAAAATGATCCGTCACACGGGACAGCCGCAGTTTTCATAGAAAGAACATGTTCCAGCTGCTAGCCTCAGCTAAGATAGATATTTGTCGACAGACGGTGCTGATTGGTGCCACAAAAATAGTATGGATTCGTTCCATGTTGTAGCAATATGAAATTCAGTGAAATTTATCCAGAAATTTCAAACTAGAAACCTTCATTAAATGCATACTTGACCGCAATTACTTGGCTGATATTTGATATACATGTATATGTATTTGTATTTAAGCAAGCATAGTAAACAATGAGAATACATTGTTTACAGGTTACCATGGCAACCGTTTAAAGCATGTTTCGAGCAGATGGTCAATAAATAAGAATTTCTTTTTTAATTTGCATATGCGGTTTTCTATCGTTTGAAAGCATAGTTTCAGGGTTTATACATATAGTGCATGTAAGTATTTAACATGCGTTTTAGTGATCAATAATGTTGTAAAACATGTATGCGAAAGTATTTGACGACATGTACTTGCTAAACCATTAAAGCACTAATTATTTCGATTATAAAAATTAAATTATATTTAATTAATTGTGCCATATGTATACATTAAATGAGGTCCGTTGTTGCATATTTAATTATATTCAAATTTGGTTAATGGTGATGTCATCATGTGCTTTCGTTATATACAATTGTACATGTACATGTCATGACGTACCACTTATAATAAATTACGGCTTTGGAAGCCTTCAGCAGTCAAAAGTTATGTTACTAAATTCAAGTAAAAAATACATTTGTAAAATGGAAAGAAATATAGAAAAGACTGCTTTCTGAACTGGCTGTTTTAAGTGTTTCACATTGGAAAACAAACCACGATCCAAATATACTGTATATGTCAGAACACATCTATATACATGCCAAATAATAAACAAAAAGGCAACAAATGACATTTTAAGACAATCTTTCCTAATTTAGTCACATAGGCTTCCACGCTTTAATATAAATTCCCTCGCACGAATGCCTAAAGTCACTTTATGACGCCCCAGGCTTGGCTCAACTTCACATTTTATATGATTGAAGAAAAAATATATAAATAATATAGCTCGTGATCTTATGACAACCCAGCTTTCTACGTACATTTCTCCCTTTTCTGTATATAAATCCATCCAACCACCCATCATCATAGCCTCTGCGCATCGATTTCCTTCCAGTTTTGCTTTTTTATAAGAATACCAGCGGCAGGATTTCCTTTATTTTATATTAAAAAAAGAATAGAACGTCATCTCTCCATCATCAAGGACTATATTTAGATTAAAGAAATGGTAACATGTTAAAACGCGGCAATTTTTATGCGAAAAATAAGCACATTTTTCGGGTAATAATGCACAAAACGTACAATTACATGTGATTATGGTGTTGATAAAAATTACTCTTTATTTAAAAACTGCAATTTATATGGAAATGGACCATGTTATTAAACAACTAATATAAACTGCGTGAATATGTTTTTCAAATATTATCAATTATATACACATGTACATGTTTATGTGTTCGATGAAATAATGGAAAAAACTTGTTACAGATAGTCCAACTCATTAATTTATCAATACGGTATTCGACTAACTTTTGCCTCAAATAGGAGCTTCAATACCTCTTGGAAACTACAATTTCAAGTACTGGACAGTCTCTGAAGTACATGTAATGGTATATTTACTTTCCTTAAATATTTATGATGGATAGTAGTAATTAGCAAAAGCTGTGATATATCAAGTTGAAAAAATGCTAATTTACATTTGTTAGCAGTATATGCATAGGCTATACATGTAGTGCATGGGTAAATACATTGACAGCCAGTTTATACACTGTACATGTTCGCAAAAAAATTTTTTCGGAAAAATACAAACTATTTGGTTAACATCATGTTATAGCAAACTATTGCGAAGATTGTTTTTACATCCATAGTTTATTCATCAGTAATCCATCAATCGATGGTTTTTTATTTCTTTTGCAACGGTTACCACCGCATCATCATTGCCAAAATGAATTTCTGTTAGCTTACGGTTATCCTGTGGAAGAAAATTCCCAAGTCTAACGGCAGCTTAATCAGATATCCACAAGCGACATACATGTACTTAAAGATGGCCGTTTTTAGAAATGCTAAAATACGATATTTTGACCAGATATGCCACGCTATTGCACCCTAATTCCCATACATTAATGTGTCCCATTTTCTACATGTGGTGGATTTGCAGCCAGGAATTTCCATTATCGCCAAATTGAAATATGGAATTCCAAATACCACATAAGTATATCGCGGGGGAATTGGTACATAGCAGGTGAAGTGCTCCGAAGGATTGTTTAGAAAATTACTCCCATATACGCCGTGCATAGACAACATCAGACCTTTCCTATTGGTTGAAATTCTTATCTTTCCCTTTTATTTAGTACGGCAACCCAACAATAGGTTGTCCCATCGCTCCACTATTATATGAAGTTGTGTTTGCTGTAAAATTCATTCACTCTATATAAATATAGTGAAATTCCGCGGCAATGACAGAAGATATGAAACTCGCCAACACCGAATATTTAGAGAAGAATGCGCAATTTTATCCAAATAAATAGGAAATAGCTTTCCTATTGTGTTGGGCAAGTCTGCCGGAAAATAAAATGGTTGAGCGCCGAAATGTGAGGCTCCACAACAATCAGAAATGGAAAAGGCAACGCTTAGGACCCAGAAATTGAATTCCATTAGTCATAGAGGGCGATACTTTACAGCTGTCGCATTTCGCGAACAACTCGACAAGATGGCTGCCGGGTTAGATTCTATTAAAACTTTTTTCTGGGGGAAAAACTTACAAGCAAATTTCTTTTGGATGTTACATTCATGTTCAGTTACTGAAGACATTTGATTAATATTCCATTATTTTTATCTAGATTGGAAAAAATATTGGTCTACAGCTTTTAAACATATACCGCGTATATACAGTATGTATGAACGCTAATAATCCAATATTTTTCATCTAGATTTTCAAACAAATCACCGAAAGTTTCTTTTAATGCACACCATTATCAAAATAGTCTTTTATAGTAACGTGGGCTAGTTTTCTCAATCTGTTTCGTATGAACATTTCGCCTACTAGTCTTACATCATAATTAATTTGTTCTGGCAATAATCTTAACTTAGTTTGAAGTAATAATACGTAAATATGAAAAAAAAATATCTCGAAAATATTTAAAAATCTGGTTCTTCAACACAAAAAGCTTCAAAAGCACTACCTTAACTGATGAGTGCTCTAATTTCATCCCTCAAAAACGAAAATCAATCCTACAATCGCCATTACTCCACTCCGATCCATGAAAATAAGGAAAGGATACCAAAGTATATTTCAAGGGAGCGCTTAGCACACCCGAACCAGCCCTGATGTCATTTCCCCATTCCCTAAACAATACAAACAAGTTCAGAACACACACTGTGTTTATAGAATAACTCATACACATCTTACATCATGTTCCCCACGTGCTAGGCTTCCCAAAAGTTACCCTGCCCCATTCCCATTGCTTCTGTGCTGTCCTTGACATAGAACCTGACGGGGTCAACGCCTTCTAACGGCTGCAGGTAGAACTTCACTTCCGGATTTCCCAGTGATAACGTTAACGATCGCAGCAAAAACACCTCATTGTCGGTTTCAATTCAGAAGCAAAGTAGGCATGTGTGGTAATGCAAACACGACCATTAGATTAAATGGCACACTTTAAATTGCGAGGGAAAAAAGGAACACGAGCGCCGTTGAAATATCCATTAGGACCCCATGCACGGTAAGTCTGGTTTCCCCGAGTAAACAATCGAAATTTTGAATGGGTTTTCAGCCTTTTTATCAGGCTCAAATAATCAGTTCTAAATGTTGATGAGACTGGAATAGAGGGAAGACATAATGCAGTTTATTTCCCCGCATAAATGGCGGTGTAAATCGCACACATTGTACACGAATTGTATTTCCAAGTGGATTGGGGTAAAAAATAGCCTCCGGTGTGAATGGATACGTGAAACAGACAAACAGATGAAATTCACACCCAACCAAAAGAGGACTTGAAAGGGAGGCGAAATAGATTGCGCATGCAAATGAGTCGCCACCTAGAAGGAAACGCTGGCAAACTCAACGAAGATTGGGGAAATTACCTCGAGAGCTAGGCCGCTTACATCGAGTGGCTCCTATTTGTCTTTCTTGACAGCATTCTGGTGTCAACCGGCCTATAAATAGCAAGAAAAAGTAATTTTAACTACCAACAGCCACAATTTTAGTTTTGAAGTATACCGTCATGTAAGCAACACAATGATGAATCAAATGCATCAGTTTCACAAAAGAAATAATTACAAAACATTTAATTTTAAAACAGTAAATCTGGATAAATCAGGGTGTCGACTGGCATGGAAAGACATGGAAAAGTCATGATTTGTTTTTCATTTCATTAAAATACCTTGGATTTTCCAGGAAGTTCCCCTTTATGTACAAAGTTTCACCGGTTTGGTAATTATCAATTCCTTGTCATTTGTATTTGTTATTGACATAATTTGCTTGTAAATTTCTTGATAAAAACAATTACATGTTCTTAAATTGCTAACTTTTTTTAAATGTGTTTAAACACCATATTTTAATTGGCATTAACATTTTTTAGAAGTTATGGAAAAGTCAAGGAATTTAGAGCAGATCGATACCTTGTATAAATGCATTACGATAAGTTTCAATAAGTTTCAGTTTTCCCTCAATATTCTTTTCTAGAAATATGCAGTGTGTATGAAATAAACAAGTTGGTGTACACTACATTTGATAACAGCTGCCCAATTTGTATAGTAATGAGAATAATTAGTTCATTCCAATCTGATGGAAGATTAAAATCATTGCAATGCAAACAATCCGGTTTTTTATCCGCATTGTTTATTGCGGATTTATAATTAGGTTGCAAAATATAAAAACAGTCCTATTTGTGTTTGATATGCTGAAGATAAATAGAATGTTAAACGTCAAAAATGCCCAAAATTTGAACAGATAGTGAAACTATAAACGTTTGGATTTATTTTTACAAATAAAAAGGCAGAGTCAATGCAAAATGTATGTGGTTTGGGCGCAATGTCATAGAAAATGATAAACTATGATTGCCTTAGATGAGTGATATCGAAAGACAATACGGGGAAGGTCGTTTGGCTCCCAGGAGGACGTTTTGAATAATTTCACTAGTTTTCACTGCTTCATTCAGCGGACAATCAAGCCTAACGTTGCAATTGCAATCAAAAATCTAAAGCGTATCCAAATAACAAGCAAAAATATCGTTTATTCTCATTTGCTTTAACCAAGATACATTTCTATCTATGGCAATGTTGACACTCATTGGAACATATAACGCGCATGAAATTGCTTCAAAACAAAACATTTGTTGTGAAAAGTTGGGTCCAACTTTTGTCATTAAAATTGTGTCATCATAATTCCTTCAGAGTTTGGTGCCACCTGCATTAACAAGAAATACAGTACAGCGCCAAGTTTTGATAAATATATTCGTGACATTCTTAAAGATTATCCGCCTGGTCAAAGTATTTTTGATTGAAAATAAATTGCATTTACCACTGCTATCTAAAACTTATTTCTATTTATTATGGGCAATAGTTTTAGTGACATTGTAACAATGTATGCAGATTGAAAAATTTGGCATAAGGGTGATAATTCACACACTTGCGAACAACGAAATTGAAGCACCCAAAGGTATTACAAGCTTATTTCATTCAGCAAGTTGATATCCAATTTACTATAGAAATTGCTCGCTTTGAAAACAATTTATTGTTTTTTAAAATGCGTTTAATTCAAATTAGATTAAAATTCGTCAGCAACTTCTCAGGTGAAAAGCCTTAAAACAACAGTACACAATTAGCCATTTCTGGAACACGTGCATGCCTTTAGCCCTGTCACTACACATTTAAAGAGTTTCTGGAGGAAATACGTAGCTGCATAATCTGTTTGAAGCACGACACAGTTTCTGTACAGATGGAGTGAATTTATGACATTGCATTTTCAAGTCGTTCTCCAACAAACTTCAAAAGAAATTTTGATCACTTTGAAGACATTAGAAAGTGCTTCAAATTATTCACAAAAAAGAGCTATTTCGATTTTAAAATAGCTATATTGGCTATCAGGTGGGCCAGTTTCCTTGCTCACAAGTGTAATTTTAGTGTCAAAATCATCTGATTTCAGATTCATAGAAGCCAATGCCCGTTGCACAATGCTTCCATTGTGTCAACGCGGACAGTTAAAATTGTGGAAATCATCTCATTTAATCATCGCACTAATCGACCAATCAAACAACAACAACAACAACAACAACAACAACACCAAAAACCAGCAGTGAAGCAAAGACGTTCTTGACAATTCAAACAATTGCTGAAGCATGTCTCTGGCAGTGCCTCTTCCAAGGCAGCTCTGGAAAGAAAGATGGTGTTGGGCGCCAAGCCGAAGAATGAAATAAAGGCTAATAAGTCACAGGACCAGGGAGGTGGGTGGGGGGACAAACGCTGATGCTGCATACCGAGGTCCCCCAGTGGATTTTCAGCGGAATTAAATATCCCCATCCCGAGGCAAACAATCATCCGATTTCCCTTCAGAGAGGACGACGAATTTCCGAAAATTGCTTGGCCAATAAGAAGAAAGCACCACTCTTTAGTTTGGTCTAATTATTAACAGCGATCATCAATCATGGGCGAGGGAAGAAACAGTTGGAAAAACAGGGCCAAAAAATAGGGCCTAAGAGATGAAAAAATATGGGGTTGGCAGGCAAAAAGAAGAATGAGCGTTGCCAGGTTCTGATCTCTTAGGACCCCCAGCCAGCGAGGAAATGAGGGTGTCTTCTCCCCCACCCCTCCCCAAATGATCTCTCTTCATCCCCTTTTCTCTAAACATCGTCTATCTTTTCCGCCATGTGCACTCTCATGGATCCATCCCAACCCGTATATTTATGGATCTTCTTGCGCTTCTGCTGCCATGGCAACCCCAATCGCGTTACGGGGGCACAGGAACAATGGGCGAGTTTTCAATTTGGATTTTGGGAAAGACCTCATGCTGATGGACCTAACGATCCACCGACCAAATGCAAATAGCGATGCGTTCGGGGTGTAGGGTACGCTCCAGAAGCGTCCATCTTCTTGGGCTTCCCAGTTCACCAGATATGGGCATAAAAATGCAAATTCAAGAACAACGGATTTTTAGAATTTTAAGTTCGTACAAAGGGGAAGGAGGTCTTTCTGATGGAGTACTGTTTGAAATACCTATGGGGAAAAATACCATCCAATGAAGTAAACCTGGTGAAAAGATCAGTAGCCTATTTGATACATCAGTGATACTATCGATATCACTATGATTCTAAACTGACATCATGATAACAATATATCACTATATATAGTGGCCTATATAGTGGTATTTTGGTCTACTAATATCAGAATGCTTAGTGACATCACTGAACGCTTTACTAATATCGCCACATCACAGTAGGTTATATTTGTAGGTCTAATGGAATCGACTATACTGATGTACTCAAATTAAAATTGACATTCTTGGTAATGAGCAGCTTGTTCTATATAACGAAAATGTATATTGTATAAACTGACCACTTTGACATGGAAAAAAGGACAACAACCAGTTGAAAATAGAAGTATTTTTTACTGTAGTTAACAGGAATTTTAACGATTGTTAAAGTTAATCATCTCCGAGCTCGTGTCCCGGTCTCATCAACATAGTTCCGTCTCTGTCATATACATGACTATTTTAAATTTACTGAATATGCTATCTCAAAAATACGCAAAACATATCGCCCGTGTTGAAGGCAAAAAAAACAATAAATAATAATTGGACATCAAACCATCTAGGCATTGTTTGTCTCTGTCAACAAGCTTGCTGAAGTTTCTAAAGTTCAAAAACGCACAAAGATCCTGATGCAATCAAAATTGATTCACCCCCACCCCATCGGTTTTCAGGGAATATATACATATATTAAAATCGTTCTTGTCTTCAATTATTTATTTCTGTGACTTAACAGTAGTTACATGGGCACGCATTAGTTTATACAGGTACTATAAACATTTCAACATTTCTATTTGAATGCAATGTATCAAAACAATATTTATTAGTGAATGCAGGTTTTCCCCTGACATATTAGGATCACCCCCACTCCAGTTTATTTATGTCTGAGCCCGCTATATTCATTGATTAAAAATTTGAATACCCATCTTCACAAGTTTCTTTGTGAGAAAAATTCTCCTTGCATAAATAGCTTTTTTCAATACTAAGTCAATTTTTCTAAAAATAAATTCTACATTGGAACAATTATAGCAGTTATAACAATTAGCAATTATAATATGTACCTGAAGCAAAAATGTGTACTTTTGCATAGAGCATGGGCATCCTTTTGGATCGCTTAACATTTCCTGGCATGCATTGCCCAACTACACGTAATGATCTCTTTGACATGGTCTGAATGGCATTACCTGCAGAAAATACAAGTAGATATCTGTACAAATATATACTGATATGTGGTGATATTAGTGAACCATTTAGTGATATCACTAAAATTCACCAGGAAATTTAGCCACGGAAATAACTTTTTCCCATTGTAGCAGAGGGAAATTTTAGCATGAAGCCTCAATGGAGCTGCTCCTACACTATTGAATTTTGCAGCCATGTGAAAACAGAGCTGCATCCCAGAAGCCCTTTCGTCGACCAAAATTGATTAGAAAATTCAATGTGGTTTCTTCTGAGGGTATGATTAAGCAAACAGTCCGGATCGACATTTCGGTCCGAGCTCCATTTTTCAGCCGTGGCAGGGATAATGGATGCGATTTCTTAAAATAATCCAATGTACGCGCTTTGATGTCCAATAAGCGAGAGATTAATGAAAGGGCACAACTCCCCCATTATTTATCAAAGTCTGGTGGAAAAAGAAGAAAAAACAAGGGCGACGCCAGCGCCAAAGAAGGCGTTCACCGTCTTCAAAGGTCATCATCAGCCATCCTGATGCACAAAACTTTTTCCCTTCGCAACGAAAATTCGCTCGCTTTTAACGAACGGGCAATTTGTCAAAATGCGACAACAAAAGTTCAGAGCCCATCCATCATTGGTTGTTGGATTACGTGAACTTTGGAGAAAGTGCAAAATTGCGCTTCAAAATGCAATCCCTCTTTGCCTCTTGCCTCTCGCTCAGAGTCTGTTGCCCGTTGCAAGCGACGCTCAGCGGAGATTCCAGAGCAACTTTTGAAAGCGCATTTTAAGCGCCATGATGAATATGCGCCATTGCGCCATCAATCACCGCTTGGGGGCATGGACGAAGCCGAACAGGAAGTAGAGGAATGAGACCTACTCCGCCATATTTACCAACCCGTGGTCTGAAGGCGAGGCCGAGGCCGAGAACGTCACGAACAGAACTTTAGTTAATGAAACTTTCTCACATTATCTACTTTTAATATTAAACCTTTTAGCATTTCAGATACATGTAGTTAATGCACTAGATTTAACATTTCGAGACGTTTCTGTTTTGGTTTTTCACGTTTAGTTATCTTAATATTAAGACCGGCCCAAACGGATGCCCACCATCACGGCATCATGCAAACATATTGCTCACACATTTTTGCTTCTCATAGGCCTACTTATTATAATTGCTGAACTTGTTTTTCCCAGTGTAGAATTGGTCGTCCTCTAAGGCGTCAGGCATTTTTTTATAATATGAAAATGTCCCGTTTATTTATATAACAAAATTAAATAAAGTTGAAAAAACCGTTATACGACGGTTCAGAATATGGCGGTTACATAACGTTTTTTAAATCTCTTAAATTTTTACAGATAAATGGGATATTTTCAAATTGTAAAATAAAACAATCAAATAGCAATTATAACTATTTAAACAAACGTGGGAGTAATATTTGCATGGTGGGCATCCTTTTGGTTTAGTCTTAATTACTTCCTTACAAACGACACCGAAAATAAAAATCACATTTGGGATAACCTTTCAAATTATTCACCAGCAGGAACCTTTCTTGCTTTTTTGTGTCTAGATTCTCGCTACAGTTTCAATGTGTGGTTTTCCCTACATTACACTTTTAATGTTTCTACCGCCATTAAATCGAATTAAAGGTCATTAAAATCGTTCCAAACAATGTGGAAATAAATCGAACGATGATCACACTTTTGGCAAGGTACCATTGCAACTGTTCTAAAGTTTAGATGGAGCTGTCGAGCTTATAACAGTACTTGTCAAACGTCACCTGTCCATTGTTGTTGTTGTTTTTGTTATATATAAATATGCATTTAAAACGGCAGTTGACAAGCTCTGAATATTAAGATGGCCGGCCAAGGCAATTCCCTGATTTGCAATTGGGTTGTATTATCCTCCAGTGATGTTCCATGGATCTGAGCAGGCATCAACATGCTTAATAATTTTAAGTTACATACCCTGCCTTTTTAAAATACATCACTAAAGTACTTAATTCCTGAGTCATTTTTCCTTAGTATTATATATTTATATGCATTTTTGATGACATGCTATAGGCCTAGGTGAAAATGTTATGTTCTTATTAGACGTCAGTTTTCGGTCACTTTCCTAGTTAAAATGACATCAACTTTTCACTTCCATACTAGAAGAGTAAAGGTACAATCAAATGACGTCACACGTGAACATTAAGCGTTTCGTTATCGTGGGAAAAGCATACAAACATTAACACTAGATTATTTGGAAATTAGTCAAACAGCATTGCTACGCTAACTTAATTGCTCGTTAACATGTGCTGTAACCACTTTTGAAACATGAATATCGATTAACTAATTTTAAGGTTTTTTTTTGTGTGTTTCCAACGTATATTGTTGGAAGTATTTCATCGGTTGCCATGACAACGAATCGCTGAAATTATCGCCAGTGTCCAAGATGTAACAAGTTGTAATTTAAACGTCATTAAAATAATTGGAACGATACCACGAGGGGCACATCCATCATAAAAACTGGCAGCCAGCCCTCGGGATTCTTAACCCTATTTTTTCCTGCAAGTGCAATATTCAAATGAGGCGATTGTTGGCATTAAATTATCAACGAACACTCACTGGTCCATCACGATTTCGGAGGGTTAATCCTCCCGCTGCATTTACCAAAATTAAGAATTTTGATACTTTAATTTACAAGGGAAGACTAAGTGGACCAATAAATATTATCCCTCGCAGATGATATTCTGACAAGGAACTCGACTTCAGGGAAAGGGCATAAATCAAACAAAGCAAAACAATGCTAACTTTATGCAAAACCATGGCGTTTATGACACCCTGAAAAGAAGCAGATTTATCGGGAGTAGAGTTGAGGGGAATGACCTTGACCCTTGGCTCGCGTGCCGAAAGGCTTGACGAAAAATCCCTCTTTGAAAAGCATGAATTATTCACCGATATACGCAAGAAAAAACGATGGAGAAAGCCAACTGGTTCTGCTCAAATTTATGACATCTTGACCATATCCAGAAGTACTAAATCTTAAATTCAAAGTGGGCCAAAAGCATCCAATGAGCGTTCGTGGTCAGGAGGACGTTCACTGCTTCGTCAGAAAAAAATGACCACTCTCGAAGTTTAACGAGTTGATAGGTTGTCAATGGGTCAGCTTGACCTGAGGCCCGCTGGCATAAGGTTCTGGTCCAGTGAAAATGGAGGAAAAGAATATGATTCGTGTTAATTGGTCAGCCAGACTAATTCTGGGTGATTGGGCGGCTTCGTATTTATAGACGGGACGTTTTTCTAATTTCATAAAGAAATAATTAATTTTGCTGAATTTCCTTTATACAGAAGATCAATGGAATTAAGACGTGTTTTATCTCCATTTTTTTAAACGTATATTGCAGAAGTTTACTCCATTGTTATATTTTTAACGCAAATCATCAATTTGGTAAACCTTTTGTCATAATTTTATATGGGTTTTTGGAAGTTTATTCAACTTTATTTTATACAGATTTAAGAATCCATCCATGGTTTTATCAAATTTATTTATTTTACGTATTTTCGAATATGTGATGATACTCTTTGACGTTCCATAGTTAAAGTAGTCTGATAAAAAATACAATAATAAATAGTTATAATAAAACCCAGATGAATTTTAAAATCTTAAATTTGTTTCAGAAATTCCCCATCAACCAAATTTTTAGCCACAGCATTCACATACGTGTTTTACTAAACAAATTCGATTGCGTTTTAAAAAAATCTCCAATTTCCAGAATGCTAGGCAGTAAAATTGACAATGTCGTAACATAATTTTAAAAAATCATATGAATTTTTTAGAAATAGCTAAACATTTCCGAAGCTTTGAACTTTTTCTTCATTTTTTTAAAAACTTCTGTGAATCTCAAGTGCTATTGAACCAAAGTTTTTCCGTGAATTTTCGCCCAATACTCCTATAGGCTGGTGGAATTCGTGTAACAGGAAGCCGAAAATCTATGATAAATTGTCGAAAACAGTTGGCCTTGTAGAGCGGCTGATGGCTCATCTCTGGGGAACCCAGGGCCTGAAATTTGAGCACTACCCTTAGTTCTCGCTAATCAATCTCAATGTGCCACGCGGCTTAAGTATTCCAGGGTACTTAATTTCACTTTCTAGACATTCTTAATTGGATATTTAAATTTGCACACTAGAGCGAAATCGTTGTAGAAAGTTCGCTTAACCCTTATATTCGCGATCTAATCGTATTGCCTCGCCTTTGTTTATTCTGACTCCATTTGTTATCCCCATCAGAATGCCCATCTAATTCCTGTTTAGTCGACGTCTTTAATCATGCTACGAACAAAAGAGGCTATACGGCGCATCTACGTACAGCCTCTTCTGATAACAGCTATGTACATGTACTTGGCCCTGCACAAACCACCAATTGAAGAATAGAAGAAAAAAAAACACTCATGCTTTCAATCTTCTCATCTTGGGCATAGGCACGGTGGTTAGGTACACGTGAAACTTGAGAGAACAGTACAGTATGAGATCAGTATTATTGGCGTAGGGTGTCATAATTTTCTCTGCATATTTTTTGATATCGTATACGTTCGAAACATTGACCTATAATGAGATTTTACTGGGTAGGCTATATTATGCGAAAGTTACAATACTGGTGTACGAAAGTTGCATTTCAAATAAAAAAAAAGGTGCAGTCAAAATTTTCAATTTAAAGAAGTGTTTTGGATGAACATACTTTGCATAATTTCAGGAGATTTTCTGCACTGATATCTGCCTACAAATAATCTTATTAAGATGCATTATGTTCGTCATCACAGGTTAAACATAATTGCTCTTGAATTACATCATGAATTACGGTTCCAAAATGAATGATTTAAAACGTGATAACAATTAGGAAAATATTTTAAACTATACACATACATGTATTAAAAATATGTACACATTCTGTAAGCCGATATAAAAGCAATCATGACGTTGTCATTTGTTCAAAACCTACAGAAATCATGCAGAACAGACAGTTTGCAGAACTGTCATTGACTAGTTCCATTAAATTGACAATTTTCGTTATATAGGAACAAAAATTTGTGCAGTCAAAATAAATTATTCGAAACGTGATATAAATTATAAAATTATTCTTCACCTTCACAGTATTAGAAATGCATACAAAAATGTACTGCTTCTTTAAGCAGATAAGCCATTAACATTACCATTTTAACACGTTTTTTGCATTGTTATATCCCTGCAATCTCCTGCAATTTTCATGAACGCAATCCGATTGAGTTTTATGAAAAACATGGAGCCAGATTAAACGTCTCATTGTAAACTTTTCATTGTTTTCATAGCATTGCTTACATTTTCTTTAATTGCTAGTAATCTACTCTAGATTGCGCCTTATTGATACCTTATTACACATGCGAGCCATCGATGAATTATCGTCCGATAAATTACTCATGAAGTTTACAAATATTTCTTTACGATCTGAAAAATTAGTTAGTCCAAATTTCCCACTGTTAGAAGACGAACAGCGACGCCCAAGCTACAGGGGTGCCCAAAAAGAGAGTGCAAACTCCGAATGCTGAACAGTATTAAATTATGCGAAGTTTCAAGCAGTTTGGCGTCCAATTGCTAATTACCCACTCCATCAATTAAAACCCATTCATCAGGAAAATAAATGAGCTAACGTTCGCACGCTAACGCTACAAGGGTCTATGCACATTTTTGTTCCTTTGTACAATGGAACTTTAAGCCTATCAGGGACAAGCACAACACTGGCAAAATGAAATTGAATGAAGTTTTGGATTTTGTTGCACAGCTGAACTTGCGCTGATGAGTTTTTTTTTTATCTTGCACCAGATTTCGCCCACCTGCACCACGCCAAAATATAGACGACCTTAACGCCAATTTAATTAATATAAATTTCATGCTTTTCAAAATCAATAATTTTTATCAGCGCAGCTAGATTAAACCTCCTACCGATTTTTTTCCAGCAACGTGACTGGTCGATTTTCAATTTTAATATATGCAGCCCTTTATGCTCAAAATATTTCTCTTATAGTATATCAGACGTTAAATTTATTCTTACGCCAAGCGATGACGTCATAAATGATGCGAGACGTCACATTACTATTACACTTTTGTTGACTGATAATCTGGTAAGTAATCCATACTCGCGAGCAATTCAGATTGGTTGGCTGGTGATCAACGACGACGTCACTTTAACAGCAATGGCTGCCAGTCTCCAGTTGTGATTGGTTCATGTGTTATGGGCAGCCATTTTCTTTCCACAACGTATTGCAAAGTGGCCACCAATAGGCGCAAGTTGTAACGATACAGTGTAAATAAGCATTGTAAGGTTCTATGAACATGTTTTCAACTCAAGTTTCCTGCTGTCAGCAAAGATACACCATGTGGTAAGAGGGTGTTGTAATCCATTAACTCATGTTAATTAATTTTTTAAAATTCAGTTTTAAAATTCCATTTAAGGCAACTTTTGGATCAATGTGAATGCATGTTAATGAAATGTGTTCCAATTGCATTCAATTTTATACATACAGTGTTTAAAGGCTCCTTGTGTGCACTTCTATTTGGAAATCGTTTATTAGATAAACATATGCATCATATTTAATTGAACATATTGTGAATTTGAGAAAATTGACCTAGCCATGTAGGCCTACTTACAATTTCATATTTTAAATTTACAATTCATGCTAAATAATTTACAATTTCATGTCAAACATGACTATCTATATTCTATAGCAAATTAAGGCAATGCATATCATATATAGTCAGATGTACATTATCTTGACTAAAACATTTTAGTATAAAATATATTAATAGCCTATATCCTGTGCAATATTGCATCTTCATTATGGATTAAAAATTTATTCCTAAGCGGTAAGGTTCGTACAGTTCTTAACACAGTTCTTATCACTTGAGAATCGTTTAAAAACATGAAAATGAACACGTTTTTATATTAATAACTTCCCTTTTAAAACGCGTCAACGTATGCTAAAAGCAATTTTTAGACATAGATTTTACAAAACGAAATCCTTTAGACAACAAATTTCAAAGTCATTGAAACAATCTTAAGTCTTTGATTTTTATTAACTAAGGCCTGGTACATGAATTGGGTCTGTCATTTTGGGGATATGCTTTATGACGCTCAGAGGAACGTCAGATGTAACCGATTGTTTTATTAACTGTCCACTTCCGGTTAGGCCCACCGAACAAGATTAGTTGCAAGCGTAGGTGAAGTGGTCAGCGGAAGTATCAGAGTGTTCACGCATTTTCAATTTGCCGAAAATCCCTCGTGGACAATTATTTGAAGAAGACAATTTGAGCTGGGGATTCAGCGATGTGCAATTGGTCGCTAGGTGGCGGGTGGGTCGGGCAGGAAATCCGATCCCTTCTGTCCCCCAAACATAACTGGGCTTATATATAATTTAATTCGTCTTCTTCGTTTCCAGGGGATTTGAAATTATAGCAT
>JAQIXS010000900.1:0-36984 GCA_034700785.1 Rossiulus vilnensis | reverse complement strand
CAGTTTTCTCAGCTGAAAATTAGGCAAAAAGTCGTGCAATACTCCGCCTCTTATTTCTAACTATTTCTTGTCAAGTCGATTGCCCCAAACGCAAAGCGAAAAAAATGGAAATTAGAAGATGATTAGGGATAGCCAAGGCCCTGATTTTTTTCTTAACTAGCACAAGCGAAAGCGAATGCAAACAGTGTTATCTTTTGATCATGTATGATGGGCATCAATCAGGCCTGCCAGATAGTTTCATTTTTTAAGTGCTTTTTACGGTCACAATGCACACGACTGAAAATGTTCTTTCAACCAATAAAACGATAGCTGTTTGTATATGATTTGAGAAATAACCACGAAAATTCACCTTGAAAGAAGTTGCAGCACAATGAAAATTAGGAATGCCTTCAATATGTAAGCACATATTGTTCGCCACACATCTATAGATTTACATTAGAAATGAAAGCGTTAACTAAAATGAGTACAAGCGTGCAAATATTCAACACATATATGGCCTCTTTGTATCTAAAAGCATACCCAGATTCCGTTAAAATGTTGTCATTAAAATCAAGCATAATAGTAGGTTTCATGCAAAGACTACTTTACAATTGTAACAGCAGAGGTGCTGAATGAACTAAGTAGACCAGAGTACAAATTAACGTGAATTTCTTTAAACTGTTTGCGAAGTTTTAAACTGATTTCAAATTGTGGTTATCTAACCTGCATGCTTAAAATTACGGTTAATTCCATTTGTAACGTTTGGAATTACAGTGTGTGGGATCGTTCATTTTTATGATATATGAGAAAGTAAAAATACGAACGTGTACACTGTAATGAAATAAATTCATATTCGAGTTCTTTGAAAATATACTCAATATATACTCTTAAAATATCAAACCATTCGGAGAATTTATGAACTCATCATGCATTCATCGAAGCATCAAAGAAAATTTATAAACATGCAATAGTGAATAGTGACAATAAATTTTGAATGGCTTTAAGTTATCGGCTTGCTTATACACTGTATTATTTTATAAACATTTTGTATAAAATATTACCAACATACATGATTATTTTGAATATGTACTAAACAACTTTGTTCTAATTTCAATATATTTGTAATTTGCTTTCAGAATGCTTATTCGTTGAACTCTCGTTACTGCAAGGAAAAATTTAATGGAAACAATTTTTTGAGAACGAAATTTTTAAAATTGAACCAGGATTCACTTATAAGTCAAGCAGAAATTTCTATAAGCAATGCAATACAATTTTGAAAAGGTGTTGAAAGTATAATCTTAAGTACAAAATCATGTTAATGAAGTGTTATAATCAAGTTGAATAACCTTCAAAATAACATTTTTCTTTAGAAACTGCATTTGCACGAATAACTTATCAGCATATGAGAACGTTTCCTGGCTATCCAAACGTGATCGTAAATGTAAGGCCCTATTTTACTCTTTTAAGCATTAGATTACTTCATAAAACTAAAAATTGTAATTGCAAGGAAGATTCAGGTTCTTGGATTAATTGAAAAGGTACAGTAATATATTATGCCGACATTAGACAAAGCAACTTATATCGCATAAATGCACATGGAAAATATTAGCAAATATTTCATGCGGATACATATAGATCCACAATGTAGGATATCTAGTCTTGTAGTTTTACTTAGTTAATGAAAAGCCATTTTTGTTGTCAAGAGCATAAAAACGAGGGAATTTTTTCAGCAATTACTGGATTAGAATTAACGTTCTCCTATTTTAAAAAAACTAGCAATTTCGATTAGTGATTTCTTGAAGTAAATTGTCTTTACAGAATTACTTATACAATTCTCACAAATTTATTCCCACCTAACCCCTGCTGCTATCTCGGTTTATTTAAACAATTATATTTCGTCTTTGCATTTCAATTAAACCAGCTCTACAAGGGGCAGTGCTGTTCGCCAAAGCTGTGAATGAATGCATTGTGTATTAGCAATTGAATTGAACACGAAATTCAATTTATATAAAAGATGAAATGAGCTGAGCACGTTTTAGCAGTCATCTCGCGTAATTTAAGCCATTTAGTCTGTTCACTGGGTCAAATATAGGTTAAACTCAGTAACCTCCCATTAGCGCGTTTTCATTTTAAAATAATTTCAAACCAGGCGAAAATGAACGTGTACAGTCTTTTGTAATAATAGTTTACATAATTTTACTCTGGTATAAAATACAAACATTTACACCTAGCTGATCCCCGTTACAATTTATACCGAATTTCATTGCAACTTAATAGCAGTTATCAGCTTGTCAATCACATGTTGGCTAAGGGCATTTTTATAACCCAAAGACCTTGCGTATAAGGTTAAATAAACGTAACCCGCATGGTTTTATCATCAAAATTCCCGATATATCTGATCGAACTATAACAAAGGTATTTTACCGTCACCAGCATAGCATACTAAGCGATATAAGCATGTTTATCAAATTTTTATGACACTGCCTCAAGCCAATATAGTGTTTGGAGAAACGTTTTTATCGTTTTATTTTCAATCTTAATTTCATTTGATTCAATTATAACGTAACTTTAAGTTAGAATATATCCAAATCTAAACTTATGAGGAGCCTTCCATTTACGATTTCACTCACACTACTTCATATTTCCATTTAACATGATGACAGCAATTTACATTAAGAAATCAAGTCCATTATTGCTTGCTGGACCTTTGTCCTTATAGATCAATAGCTCGTAATAGAAGTTTATTACAAATAGCATTTGTAGACGTCATTGTTAACAGGCTAATCAGGTTAACAGGTTGGAAAATTACCACGTATTAGTATGTTTTACTGACGTTTTTTTAATTGGCTAATAAATTGTGAAAAAATGACCAAATTAACTTCTTTGTGGAAGGAACTGCGTCCAATCAAAAAAATTATGGGAAATATTTACAGGTTGGATATTCTAAATTGCTGACACTAAATCACGCGTCCTCGGTTCGAGTCCAAGGACGGCGCATGGTGGACGAAGGGTTGGCATCTGGCGCCGAAATGGCCCCAAATGGTTGGGGAGCCCCTGTGATAAAATCCCTGGAAAAGGTGGGGTTGTGAAGTTGCAGAAAGGATCATTGGTGGAAAAAGTTGAAGTTATATTGACCCTAGATCTCTTCCATTTTTTTACGGAGGGCCCCTAAATGCACACTCATTATGTATCTCTTGAATGCAAGAATTTGCAACAAAGATTTAAAGATATCAAATGTTAAAGACAATATTAAAGTAAACCCAATAGTAATTAAGATTATGATCTGATTTTCTTTAGAAAGGGCTGTCCTTATAAGGATCGACACGTTAAACATTAGCTTATCATTTTTTTCAATAACAATACAGCGTACCTGATAAACGATAAACATGATTACAAAAAGCATTTCAAATCACACCAACATTATAATTGCGAATTACAGATAATTATTAGTAGACAACTTGATTTCCTATTGAAATGAAATCATCACGTTTTTTGTTGCATCCTATGGTAACCCAATAATGCACAATGTATGCCTATTTGATATCATAAATCGTACAAGCAATAACAACTCGTATATTCTTTTTTTTAAATTTCGATGACAAGAAATATGGCGAGCCACTTCTATTATTATAGTAGCGTTAAATAAAAAAGTGCTTTAAAAAAACCGTATGGCGTGGAAACTGGGTGGAGAGTAGGCTGAACATGAACTGACTTATTTAGGCTTTTGCAAAATCTGGGCTGTGGAACTTTACATGTCTTTAATTCGCGCTGATTTGCATTTTACTAGATAATAGAAGGTGTCATGCTGGCTATGAACTGCCAAATGAATTTGCAACAATTGCACATTTCTAACCATCTAAATTGAACCTGACGTTTAATGTTCGAGAAATAGTGTGTTAATTTTCTTTCAAATGAGGTATAATTCAAAATAATTGGTTCTATAAATCAATAGCAAAAATCAATCGATAATAAAGTTCAAAAAATTCAAATCTTTCTCAAATTTACCAACTATTAAAGCGGTCTATTTCGATTGGACATTTCGATATTAAAAGCTATTCAAACCATAACACAGTACAAAGAAACACATACATAAATGGAAAATAATTAGTAAAATACTATTCAATCTTTTAAAACGTTCTTAAAAATTCAGTCAGCTTTTCAACTCTTGATAATCTACTATTCATGAATAGTTACTATGATAAAACTTCCCATTTATACCTACCCTATGCGAAATATCACGATAGCCATGCCGGAAACAATTTTTGCAATAACATCCCGATGATCTGACCAATTTAACCTGCCTGTCAACATTAATATGCTAAAAGCATCTCTTTAAGTTGTTTAAAACACGTTGAAAACTCAAATCAACTTTCATTATTTTCATCAAATTCAAAATCAGAAGTAGAAAAACAAGTTTCTTTGCCATTAGGGAAAAAAGTTAAATTTATTTAATATTATGCGGTTTTTATAATGTGATTACCTCCCAGTTGAGGAATTTAAAGATAACTAACATTTACATTTGTTCAGCCATCTTCAATTTTTATTATATTATCTCATATCAATATATCTAGACTTATAACAAATTGAATTTATGAATATTTGTTATTAATCAATCGGAATTTGCAGCAGTGAATTTTTAAATAACTAATATCAAGAAAGCTGTTATTGCATGAGACTTGTGAAATTGTGATTTTAAGGAAATAGATAACAGCAAAGTCGCATATAGATATTAAACCAAAACCAACTGGCAACTGGAACTGGGCAAGCAAGCATACACCGCACTTTATTATAGAAATTAAGTTTTTTTTTAACTGAATTGAAGTTGAGAAATTGTAATTATAGTGTGATTACACTTAACAATAGCTGGGTAGTTTTTGGTAACTGGATTATAATTGCGAATTACTGTTAGATTATAATTTTGGAAATTTTGCAGGTACACTGTATAGCAATTTTCAGAAATTCTGATTTTACTTTAAATGTATGATTCTTGATATTTCGACAGACGCCACTCCCATTAAGTGACCTTTAGCCGATTTTTTAGTAATGCTGGCTGCATGTTATGCCCACCCAGTGAATCAATTTAGCACGCTAGAGCTGTAAGTGCGGTCTTATCCAGAAACACCATTAATTTTTCATAAACTGGCGTCCATGAGAGTGAATCAGCTTGAAATTGGATGAAAGGCGTGTGATGCGCATGCTTTTCGTAGATATCAGCATTTGCACTTTCCGTTTTAAGAAAAGGTGTTGGCCTCAATAAGCTTGGTTTTTATGCTTTTAAGAAACGGTTTTTTTTTATTTCGTTACTTATTTCGCGTTTTGCAAATAGGTTCGTAGTGCTGGCTTGTTTTGCTACTTGATTTGGCATTCACGAACAAATATAATTAAATAATGGCAGGCTTTCATCCTCTCAGAATTAGACGTCTGTACGAAGCTTCGGTGTTAAACTGATAAGTACTAGTCGATAAATAAAAAGTAGCTACGCGAGTGTATAGTTTAGTTGCATTTTAGATTTCGGCATTTGACAAATCCATGCATCCATGGTAAGACTAAATTAAATCTTATCTTTCACGCTTCACAGGCATTACTTAAATTCGTCATGTAGGAATTCGATAAACAACACTTTTCTAAGCCATGATTCATTATTTTTATTTAACAAGAATATAAATCTATGTCACTATTTTATAAAATAGTAAACATAATAATGTGGCAATATCCCTTAAGTCAAATATTTATAACCGCTATTAGTTCAAGGTAAGTAAAGGTGATAATAGTAATATTTATTTCTTCCTTTCGATCCTTAAATTTAACACACCTTAAGGTCATGTAATACTTGTAATAGTCCATAGCTATATCGTGAACAGATATAAATTTTGAAATATACATTATATTGATTGATGATTTAGGCGCGTCCGTCAAAAGTCGACTTTTTTGACCCCATATCATTCTTAACAAAATTTGGGCAACAGCCCCTACCGTTCCATAAAACACAGAAATAGCCCGGATGATGTTTGTTAATTCATTTATTTGGACAAAAATAGCGTTAATGTAATCGGAAAAATCAACATCAATTTTTCATTTCAAATAACGCATCAATTTCACATAAAGTCACAATTTAATTTTAACCATCATGCAAAAAAATTGCTTCCACATTCTTGCTTCAAATACTTTTTATACATGTATTTAATAAATGTATTATTTCACAGCGCAGAATTGGATATCCACTACTGTCTGTATCATTTTTTATAATTTTAAAATATCACGTTTATTGGTCAAAAAAATAAATGATCTACCGTAAATTTATGGTATAATAGTCCATAGCTATATACTGAACAGTTTTAACTTTTGGAATATATCTTAAATTGAGTGATGACTGAGGGGAGTGCATGAAAGTGGAAATAAACTTCTAAAAACCGGATAAACACCCGTTTCCGGAAGACGGGACATTTTCAAATTACAAAACATAACGCAGACCATAGTGGAGAACCAATTCTACGAAGTAAAAAATAAATGCTTGTGAAATTATTAAAAATGTATTCATAGGAGTTTAGGTAAATTTAGGTACAGCTTGATTAACCGAAATATACTAGACATAAACTTACTAATTTAAACTTATACTTCACTAATATTTCTTTAATTTTATGTAAAAAAATAATCGGGGGAAATTACAGCTTCCAATTGTAAACACTAGAATCTAGCGATGTTTTCACATGACTGCAATAGTGCAATCATTAATAATGAGAAACAAAACTTTTATAAGCTAATTATAAGTCATTTGAGATTATATCCATGTAAAAAATGATATCCCATAATTTACTGCTTACTATATTACTACGTTTATGGCATAGTTATGCGTGTTGTAGTTGAAAATAATTCTCAGCCGCTTATACGTACAAAAAACATAGCTTCTTTAAAAACTAAATTGTTTTTTTTTATTGAAATGGCTTTAAAAGTTGCGGTTGTCAAGCATGTGATTTTTATGGTGTTATTATGGTGCTAGAAGTCACAATGACCGCATGCTTTAGCAGCCTTGCTTTTGCCTCATTGAAATAAATTTTAATTTAAAAAAACGCAATGGTAAATAAAAACACGAACATGAGAAACGTGATCGTACTTCTTGCGAATTACGTCAAAACACTAGTGTACCGCATATTAGGTATTACACCACTTCATTTTTAACACGCACAAAAAATCGCCCATCTTCACACCGAGCTTTTAAATTTAATTTCGATTTCGTTGTTTTTTTTGAGGTCATGATAGCGGAAGAACCCACATTTATCGGGTTTGTCTAGAAGAAAGTACAAGTCCACGCCAGCAGTCACGTTTTCAAACCTTCGGGTGGTCCTAGTCGCATCAGCACACAATAACAATAATGCATGAACCCCAAAATCTAAAATGCATTTTGGGATTCATAGAAATTTACCTTTTATGATAAAAAGATAAAAAAAATTCAGATTTCGCCACGACGCATTATAAACTCCCCAAATACATTTTTCAGCGGTTTACTGGTCACGTTTGTACTTTGTAGGTACCCATATGACATCATTAAATTGGAAGCCACACATATTGCGAGAATGACTTCGATAAGGATAACCTACAATAAGGGTCAATGGTGACCAATTTTAAATAAACTGCCCAAAACAGACACTAAAAATTAAGCACGTCCTTCATGCACTCATAACGAGAAAGGTGTCATTGGCAACACCTGAATTTAATGGGGTATCGGCACAAATCGTTGATGGCGAAAAATCCTTTTTAATGCTAGAAAAACAGCTGCACTTTGTCCATCTCATTTTCCGGAATTTTATGCTACACTGAATTGATTTAATATAAAAACGTGTGCCTCTGATTTGTCATGGATTTCAGATGAATTCATCTTTTTTATTACCCAAATCATTTTAATCCCACCATGCTCTTTGTGAGATTTGGATATCATATTTCTCTAAAGCTATGTTTTACATTTACGGTTGTCAAGTGAACGATAGAATGATCTAGCTAAAATTATTAATTTCGACAGCAAGAAAAGGACTTGTTAAAATGATATTGTAACATCAAATGTTCAAAGTTCTACTTGGAAATGAAGACCATATTCTAGGCATGAACAACATTCTTGCGAAGAAATGCCTTCAAGTACAAATCTGCTAAGATGATAACCAGCTTGTTAGTCTTTGATAAATGGATGCATTTAAAACCATACTGAATTTCATGCTAAACCGGTGCAGCTCTTCTTTTCTTGACGATAGATGGCACAGCATGACAGGAGCCTCTATTCTCGATTTGAAACCAAAATGAGGTCTTTCAATTCTATCTCAAGTTCAGTTCATTTCAACACTTTCACATTCCTTTTGAAGTCAATGATGCACAGCGAATCAACAGCCACACGTTTTTACAAACAATGACATTTCAGAAAGGCGTAGGAATGTGTTTAACCTCCTTTCCTTCGGCATTTTTGCTCAAATTTCAGCTTTAATGCACGAGTGCCGAAATAAATATTTTCAAAGTCAAGACAGTGATCTACATACCGATTGTTATCAATCTACATTCCTACAGCAGTTTTATAATCATATGTAAATAGAGAAATGTTAGTAAAATTTGGGTTTTTTTTTAAAGTGCATATGTGGCCAGTTGGTGCGAGCACTGCTCTATGCCAACATCAAAGTAGGAGGAAAAAGAATTAAATGCCAGATTACTTTGGGCGCAAATTTTCGCCGCAATTAATGAGTAATTGAGCATGCCTTGTCCCGATAAGAAAATTACGAATTCATAATCATAATCTTGATAAGAAAATGCATAACTGACCTAACTTTTCATTTCCACTGAGGTCGTTTAACCCAAATGCTCGTGGCTAAAATATTTGCCGTAGGGCGAGAGAAGAACGTTTTTTTAGACATGTCTATTTTATTAAAAAATAAAAAGTACGAAATTGTTATCATTAGGCCTGCTCTATGCAGCTCATAAATCACGCTGCGTACAATAAATTAAGTGGAAAATAGAACAAGCCAACGAGAAGATAAAGTCGTTTTTGATAACGTCAGTGTGCTAATTACACATATCTCTGCTATCGTATGACAAACTAATGTACATGTATAGCTTAGACTGTAGCTCAGATTGAAATTTATGTGGGTAAAAAAAATGTCAAAACGTACAGTAGGTAATGCGGTCGTCACATGATTTCAGATGCTTAAGCGTTGTTTTTCGTGGATATAAAATCAATTAAGACTTGTTGACTAGAGATAAGTGACTAGCATAAGCTCATTCACTGATCGGAGACATAGCGCCATCTATGAGCATAATATTCCCGAGAAGAAAAATACTTTGCTATGAGAGCCGAGTAAGATTTAAATGATGCTTAGCTCTGAATATTTTAAAAATGGAAATGTTAGGCAATGAAATGTTGTGGATTAATTTATCTCAGATTAACATGATTATTATTACAAAGTGAAATCAGACCATTTCTTGTGACAAATTTGGGAATATTGCTTGCGAGAAATATATTCATTTCTTTTGAAAATTAAAATAATTACCAATTAAAAACAAAATTTACAGCGAAATAAATTTGATTTTTATTTTCCTGTACGTTTTATGTCACTACACTGATTTTAAAAATACGAGGTACATGTATATTTGAATTTCGCTTTCACTCAGATCTCTGCGTTACAAATGATTTAAAAAAGAATTAATTTACTAATATATGTCTTAAATTTCTAAAATGGATCGAATCCGCTGGAACCATCCAGGCTTTAGTCAGGGATCAATAATTCTCTCAATAAACCAGCTTGAGTTTAAAAAATAATACATTTAAACTATACCGATATCTAATAAATACGTGGTGCAAGTGGGGTCTGATAACCACATGAATAGGCTACTCTAGAATCTGAAATTACATTAAAAAAACACGTGCAGCTGGATGTACATGTATTCGTTATGTGGGACATCACACAGAACAAGACAAGTCATCAGCCATTTCACACCATGATTCAGTTTAGGTGCGCTCTACTTGGACCATAGTTTAGAGGACAAACAAGGTGACTGAGGTGAGGTCCATCAGCGTAAAAACTCTGCACATTGTACTCCATTACATGCTTTCCTTGCACAATGAAGCTGTCCAACAACCCTTCAGTTAGCCTTGATTGGCTTGAAGAATACTTAAGGTTAGTGGCATATGCAATTACCAGAAACACCTTTGCTCTTGACCACGGCTTGATACGAACGAACGCTGATGGCATCAGCGTTACCAGTGTGAGGAACCTTAACATACATGTTAATGCTGCAAACCGCTTTAGTCATGTCCTCTTTAAGCATGATGCACGGCCAAAAGCGCCACCTGTGTATACCTATAAGTTGTTATGGGAAACTAGTAATAAAAGTACTTACTGTATATAGGTCATAGTGAAGAAGAAAAGTGCTGCACTAGCAATAACTTGATGCGCCGTATCTTCAAGAATCATTCAACCTGAATCAGTCTTCATTCTTGATCCAAATTTGAACTGTTATTCTTACCTAAAGCTCTACACAGTGGTTCCGTTTGATCATTTAGCTAACTATACTGTACAAAATGATGATCTAACAATTAAGTGTACGCAACATTTAAAATAAAATGTTTCCTACCTTTGTCTGATTAGCCTTGAGACAATGACCACCCAGGACGCCTAGAAAAGCCTCGAATTCCTCGCGAAAACACAATCACGCGTCCATTTTGTCACTAGTTGGAATCTGTTTGCATGTGATGTTCACTTAACGCCAAAGTTGATGACCTTTGGCGATTTCTAGTCTTATGGAATGTTGGGAAAAATGCCTCCTGGGGTACATGGACCAACATCGAAAGTTCTTTTTACTCAGGTACAAAACAGGAAACCAACTGCATGTACATGTATGATTTATGAAAATACTGCACAAAGCAGTAATTAAGTGCTTTTAAAAATGCCATGAATAAATTTACACGCGAGTATCGGTACCGTCCGTCTTGAAACTCACTATCACAGAGATCCTGTTGCGTAACCGGAAGTGGCCGGTTCACAGTAGCCGCTCGAGTTTCCTTTTTGTCTTACTAGAGGCCGCGCAAACACGAGGGTATTTCAAAAAGATTCGCTTTAACGTTTTCGCTTTTTGAATGAATCATAGCTACTGTTAATTTCATTCAAGACAAATTTTAGACGATCGAGTTTTATTGAGCAATAAAAGTGGAATGGTTCACTTTGGGTATAAAACTGATGGATACATTGCTGGTAATCTTTTTTTCCATATCCAACTACACAAGTAACGCGTCAACAACAATGTGCACGTGCAAAAATCTGACTTTTATCTTCCTGTTTCAATTGCTTATTGTAAATTTTAAATTTATTTTATCCTTTGAGGAATTGGTCGTTCGCAAGCCCTCAATTACATTCAGTTTTTTTTTAAATGTTCCGTTGAGTAATAAGAAACATTAATAAACATAGAAAAATCCAAAATTAAACCTCCGAAAATATGTTTCGGAGGATATCGACGTATTTTTTCCGTGCTACTATTTTTAATTAAATAAGCAGGATTTTTACAATAAGTATGAACACAACAGGGTCCTTGCAAATGATCAATTCTATACAGGGAAATACATGTATATTTGGTGTTGATAACAAGTAGGCTACCTGAAGCAGTAAGGTCTTCGTCAAATTTTTAATGATGCCGTGGCGTTGGATTTAGCCTCAAAACAACTTAAAATTAAGCACGTAATAGTCATGATGTTATAAAGCTAAATTCACACAAGAAAACAAAAAAGTTGTACTGGCAAATGTACTTCATCATAATAGGTCTTCTGAGTGAGTTCCAGCGAAATTTGCACCTTTAAATATTATACACTGTAGGTAAGTGAAAAATTACAGACAAATGGAGACCAATTCGGCAGTGCCAAGCTGACGTTACGTGCGTGTATAACTAGATGATTTTAAAAAGAATGTCAAAAGTAAATTGATTAATTAAATAAATGCAATTTTATTGAACCATATTAACAAATAGTTTGTTTTTTCTGAGAGTGAAGCTATAGTTTGCGATTTATCAAAATAATTACAGATTAAAATATAAAAATACATTTTTTTGTGGCATTGTTGTCAAGAAGACTTAAGTAAATTATCTTTAGTATTTTATTTCGAAAATGTTCGGAAATACTTTTAGTTGACAAGAGTACATATTCTATCATTGCTTTGAACGTTTAAATTACTTATTCTATCAACAGTGTTTGCCGAGTATACTGTATAATACATGATTAAACTTCGGATTGAGTCTTCAACATCATTTGTGTCTAAAATGAAAAGAATTGACTTAGATAATATCCTTTTATTTCAGTTTATTTCTTACAAAAAATACAGTAAATAATATGTAAATATATATAATTTATATAAGATTATTATAGCAATCTTAAGTATAATTTACATCAGTGAACACAACATGAGTATTTATTAAACATTGATACCTTGTTAGAAATTACTTACAATGTATGGCACAAACCGCCATATTTATTTGCTTTTTCGTCAACACTTTTTTGCCTTTGGTACCATTATGGTTAATGAAATTGTTTCTAGGCTGATATTCAAACTGGAAAATTTCGGAAAAGAAGGTTTCTTATCAACTACTAAAAATTGACAATTGCCTGGCTCTACAAATGCCCCATTTTGCGCTCAGTGTAAATAATAGAAAAATACTGTAGGAAAGTATGAAAGCCCTTCATTCAGCATTTAAGAAATTTTGTATAAATATATATATATATATATAAGAATCAATATTTAATTTACAAGGCAGACAACGTTTTTGATTTAACGGTGCCATCCGCCAAGCGTATTAAGGATAAACATTACTCTGCCTACCTCATACGATTGTTAGGGGCATTCCTAATAAATCAGATCATTATATGAATATATACAAAATAATCAGGCTGGCTTATCCTAAAATAGTATTGCACAATGGCACTACGTTTGCTGTAATGGCCTTATAGATATGTATGCACCATGCCCTGCTATCCATAGGAGCTTTAGTTAGGATAAAAGGCACATTTATACCTTTTCAAAAAAATACATTTAAGCAAACAAAAGAGTGCCATTCCTTCGAATAAGATGATGTTGTTCATCAGTTAAGTGAACAATAATAAAACTTATATTCTCTGTATAATATATAAATCTCTGGCGCATAAATTAGGCACTGTTTAGCTTATTTGTACTGACTGAATGGTGGGACATCATCGACTGGGCCTGGAGCTGGGGCCGGTCTGGACGGTGCAGGTGCAGGGGGCCTGTAAGGTGTTGGGGCCGGAGCAGATGGGGTTGGTCGGTAAGGTGTTGGAGCAGGAGCAGATGGGGTTGGTCTGTAAGGTGTTGGGGCTGGTGCAGATGGTGCAGGTCGGTAGGGGGTTGGTGCAGGAGCAGACGGGGTTGGTCGGTAAGGGGTTGGAGCTGGGGCAGATGGGGTTGGTCTGTAAGGTGTTGGAGCTGGTGCAGATGGTGCAGGTCGGTAGGGGGTTGGTGCAGGAGCAGATGGGGTTGGTCGGTAAGGTGCAGGTGCGGGTCTGGGTGCTGGTCTTGTTGGGGCTGGGCCATAGGACGGTCCGGATGGGGTAGGTCCATAAGAGGGTCCAGATGGGGCAGGTCCAGGTCCGTAAGAAGGTCCAGTTGGGGCAGGTCCAGGTCCGTAAGAAGGTCCAGTTGGGGCAGGTCCAGGTCCATAAGAAGGTCCAGTTGGAGCCGGTCCAGGTCCATAAGATGGTCCAGTTGGGGCAGGTCCGAAAGATGGTCCAGATGGGGCAGGTCCGAATGATGGTCCAGATGGAGCAGGTCCAAAAGATGGTCCAGATGGAGCAGGTCCGAAAGATGGTCCAGATGGGGCAGGTCCAAAGGATGGTCCACCTTCAGGGACGACTCCTATTTGGGAATTGAGGCTGTAGAAACTGGGAGAATCTGCGCAGTTAACGTTGTTCCACCAGTCGCAGACGAAGTAGCGTTGGTTGAAGAGGGTACCATTGGGGCACAAGAAGCTATCAATTCGGTTCTCGGTCTGGCAAATGTGGAACACCTGGAAGAGAAAATATGGCAATGAACCCAGCTTCCGAAAACGGTAGTTAACTGCAAGATTTTCATAAGAGAAAAACCGTTTTTTATTTTTCTCAAATATATTGAATTTTTGAATAGATAAACTTAACCTTTTAAAGTTATAAAACATAACGAAAACCTTAGTGAATGACCAGTTCTTTACTAGGGTAAATAAATTTAGCAATTTTAATTAGTATTTGAACAAAAAATGTGTGAGCAATTTTTTTGCATGGTGGGCATCCGTTTGGCTCAGCCTTAAGAAATTCTTGTTAATTGCAACATTATTTATTACCTGGCATTGGGCTTCAACATCAGCGTAGTATCCTTGCCATTGTTGTTGGGCGCAATCGAAGCTGGTCTGGGGGACCTCACCGTAGATCGGGTAGTCCTGGCCGGGAACACCTGGAATGGCAGAGTAGTCTCCTTCCTCTTCAGGAGTCAGTTGCTGGCCACCGAACGGAGCAGGGGCAAATCCACCTGGCCCTGGGGCGAAGCTACCGGGTCCTTGTGGCTGTTGGTATCCTGGGGCAGGGGCCTGGGGCTGCTGGAATCCTGGAGCTGGGGCTCTTGGCTGTTGGAAACCTGGAGCTGGGGCCTGGGGTTGTTGGTAAGCCGGAGCTTGGGGTTGCTGGTAGCCTGGTGCAGGAGCTGGGCGACCTGGCTGCTGAGCTGGCCCTGGTCCATAGGCAGGAGCTGGAGCAGATGGACGACGTCCAGGAGTTGGTCTAGGTGCTGGTGCTGGTGCTGCAGGTGATGGTACGTATGTGTCGTCTTCCGGTGGGAGATCGTATCCCTGTCTTACCACCTGATATACAACAGCTGTTAGGCAATGTCCACCAAGTACATGGAAAGCTTACCTAAACTAGCCAGCCTTAGTTTCAGGAATGTCAAGCCTTCAGGTGATCAAGCTTGTCAAGTTTGGTGCAGAAGAGGCGCAAAGCACTATGTGTTTCAGAACTAGTATTATTTTGGTGCGAAGTTAGGTTTTTGTTCTGCTTAAATTTTAATTTGAGGTTAATATGGCATTTCATCACATTGCAGCTTATGCGCAGAAGAAATGCATGGGCAATACTTTTTTCAAATGCAATCAAATCGATTGGGAAGTATCTAATGCAAAACGTCGAGTAATTTCATTAGATAAGGATTACACCGAAATATGGAGCTGCTACAATTCTTGCCACTAGATGGTACTATGCAAAGGGCATGCATTTATTCAAGGAGAAAAATATCATGCTATTCATCATGGACATGTACTGTACTTTACCGCAAGTGAGCCTGATGCTGTCAAAGCATAACAAACCCTTGGGATTGTCAAGCAATTCAAATAATTTCATTCTAGATTCAAAGCCTTCACCGCTGGATTGAAAATGCACGGAAAAGCCAAGCAATTACGTGAACATTCTGCGAAAATGTTTGCAAAATTAAACAGTTGAGACATATCTTACCCTCACTTTGTCCTCGGCTAGAATGCATGTCAGCGAGCCTAATGCAAATCACAGAAAAATAGTGTAATTTCGGATTTCTTGCAATGAAGACGTAAGATTTGCCAGAGTCAGTCAGTAAACAGCGCGGATGAAGATACTTATGTCGTTGTTTTCTTTGAAGTTTGCTCCTGTTTGACTTTAAATAACGTAATGTTTATCGTGGTTGTATAAACTCTTTTTTAGACGGCTGTCTACAAACATGCAACTGTTTGTACTGACTGTGTATTAAAACGCAAAGTTTGCACAACCTTGCGAATATGCACGGAAGTTATCAGTAAATATTACAAATGTGTTTTCTGAAAACAAATGAAATAGCTGCATTTGCATATTGCATCTTGCAGGAGCATTGTGTAAGCATTATTTGCATGCCTTAAATCTAGCTAAGCATAAATCGCCGATAAATATTATATCGCATTATTTACTCATTACTCAAATTTACAATTTTACAAATTTAATTATGTTCTATTTTTAATCGTCTTCCCACACCGACAGGATTAATTAAGTAAATTACTCTTTGTGGCTAGGGAAAGAATACAAAACCATTACGAGACTTCTTATTTTGTACACAGCCGAAAACACCACGCTAATATAATTAAACGGGAAGAGTTCGCGCCTTAAAATTCGCTAACCTAATTTTTAGAGCGTAGTGTTGTTACTAATTGGAGGTGCGATGAACAATACGTTTTTGGAGCATTCAACAACTACAAAATTCAAATGGTAAAAACGTGCTAATAAAATATGAAAAATCTTATCGCTGAGTTGTAAATGCTGAACAACTAGTTAAACACGTTCTCTTTTAAATTTACGCACATATTAGTTATCTTTTAATAATTTTATGGCTGCTAACTTTTATGCTTCTGCAAATTAATTATCCTCGCGAGAAATTTGTTTTTGTGGTCAGTAAACTTGCTTGGTATATTTTATTCTTGAGGTTGCTTCGATTTGCCTAGTCGTCTTTCAGGAACTGAGTTACTCTATTAACACTCGAAGTGTGAAATATTGTACAGAAGTTGCCTATGTGAGAATTTCTTTGGTCTCGAAAGCATTTACATGTGTGAGGACTTCCTTATTTTGAGGTGCTAGAAACATCGTCTGACGGATGGATATTGTTGCTCTAAATTACACCAAACAATTGAAAAAGAAAAATGGGACCATACACGCATTGTTTGTAATCACCTTTCAAACTTGATATTAAAAGGTGGTTCTTTCATTAAAATGTTTTCTCAGTTTTAAAACAATAGCTGATTATATTTATGTGGTCTTAATAGCTACACCAACCAAATTATCAGATTTAATTAGTTCAACTTGACATTGTAAAAACTAGCGAACATATTTTTTTGCTTTTATTTCGAAATTAATCCAAAATTTCCCCAATTGATTTATTTTAGGAAACAATAATGAAAAACAAATGGCTGGATGCTCAATTGTAAAGAGACTGGATATCAGCAGCAACGATCTTAAGAACTCAAATTAATTTTCCGAATTTTTTATATTAGCATCACCTTAAACATTTTCAAACAAATATTATAAATTCGCAATTGTTTGCTGATATGTAAAAACATTTCTTGTTCCTAATATAGTTTCCTAAGGCTCCAGCCTTTTTTAGAAATGTTTGTCGAAATTTATACATTCACGACCAAATACAATGCATATTTTTGAATGAAACCTGAACAATTGTGAAGACGAAAGTAATTTTTCTATGGTATTTTACCTCCCGGAGGGAAGAATTAGATGTGCAAAAACACCATTGTTGGTGTTTATAATTGTGGATCGTATTGTTGTATGCACCGGTTTTTTAATATCATTGTAATCCCCGTAATTAGGATCTATGGATGGCATGTTAGCGTAATTATTACATTGTCTGAATCTCAGAAGGAAGTCAGACAAAGTTTCTTGTAGACCAAGTTGGCAACATCTGCGTTACCAAAAGAGAGATAAACAATGCAGGGGTCAAATTAAGATCACAACCCTAAAGAATCCGGAATTAATATTCCGGTCACGAAATGGACAGAGTAAATTGCATTTATCATTAAAATTAATGAAATCTGTTACTTCCAGCCAGATTCCTCCACACATTTCCATGACACGGCTAACACTTATCGGTTCCCTTCCCTTCCCCACATTTTCTTAACTGATCGACAGCCAAGCGCACAAAAGGAAAATTAACTCTTTAATATTTAGCACAACTCTATCATGGGTACCTGCATGACCCCAAGTGAGGTATCATGAAGCGAAGGCTGGCCAAGAGCATGTCTATGTTTGTTTAGCACTTCCGGAATAAATGCCAGTGTGGTTGGATAGGAAACTGAAGATGAGTATCAAATTATCGAACAATGATTTGGGGGTGAAACAAACAACTTCCAGTTAATGAATGTCGAAAAAGGTCTTACAATGTTTATCTTCTGCCTGAGCATTTTTGGACAATTGTTTCGGACCCTTGTTCAAATTCCTAGATGCATTGAACGTTTCCTATTCGTAACCTACATATTATTTGGTTTAGGCGGTCAACTATGGCAAGGATTGTTTGGATTTCAATAGGAAGCACTGTAAGTTTGTTCAGATGAGTCTTTTTTGTTGTCTTTGTGTCAACAGGCATTGGTGCTTACTTGCACAATGTGTGTTATCAAAGCTGGTTTTAAGGCGATGGTCAATCAAACAAGTCATTGGGTTATATTGCGAGAGCAACTGATATTTTATAGGAACTGACAGTGCAATAATATTAATAATTTTCCCCTAACCTTTCACTTCAATCATAGGAAGTGTAGGATAAATACAATAGGCTGCATGTTATTATGCTGATCACACATTTGCGTGATTGAAGCACAAGTTTTCGTCTTAGATGGAAAAAAAATGCATCATTTGTATTATAGAAAAAAATATGTTGAGATTGATGCAACAAGTTGTTGCTCTACATTTCGTATAATGATTGCGTGATGAAGGTTTCTGGCATAAAGTAGATCACATGCAATGATATACAAGAAGCAAATCTTTTGTCAATCTCACAAATTGGTTAGATTGCTAGAAATTTCTGCATTAACTAGGCATTAGTATGACACGAAATTCTTTTTTGTATATGAGAGAGAAATGTGAACTATTTTATAAAATTAGAGGGATGTAAAATATTCAGTTTTAAGGTTTGTTGAATAAGGAAATGAAAGGGAGGAGGAATTTTAAACTCCAGAAAATCTTTCAGAATATTTATAAGTTCATATTTCATCCAGTTAAAACAAAAACAGGTCAGCCCATCAAATGGTCTAACGGCAGGGCTAAATCTCCCTTAAGGATATGTCAATCTTTCAGAAACTGCTCACAAATATTATCTACAATACTAATTACCATTCAAAGCGCAAAAATAATATTTGACGTGCAAATCGCGACCAAGCCTTAGCAATTTCGAAGGTGAAAAATTACGAAGAAATTATGCCATCTTAACAAGTGAGATTGATTATAGTGTTAATCCTCTGAATATTAAGCGATGACCCATTTCAGAGAATACACCAATTCGATGCTCTATCTTTTCATTCAAATTTTTCTTATTAGATAAGAAAATGTTATAATTCCTAAAGGATTACACTATCGATCGCTGTCTAAAATACTTGGAAACGGAAATGCTGTGGAAACCGTGATTTTCAGGGGGTGAATGATCGCAAGTTAGCCGAAATAAACAATGTTAACCATTGTAATATGAAGCACATTATGCCCAGAATTAAATTTCTGCTGATCTTCCTGTTGACAGAAAACAGGTTTTTACGATTTAAATCTCCAGCATAAGATCGTGATGAGTTCGTCTTGCTGTAATCATCGTGACCAAACATATTCGCATCGGTCATTAACAAGAATAATTCACATTTAGGTGCAAGTCTAGTTACTAATTCAAGTGAGAAGATCATACATTAAACTTTACTCGACACGTTCAACGCAAGAGTGATCTGAAACGTATGACTTACTTTAAAAGTTGTGAAACACAAAACAGAAAAGAACATTAGGAGTCGTGTTTCAACTCCATTCACATCCAATATTCCCAATTAATTTTGATGATGCTCGTGTTTTATTATTGGTAAAACCTGTATATAACGCCTAGTGACCAACAAAACTACGCAACCAATTATTATTTTTAAGATTTGAACAGTAAACTACCAGGTTAAGCACCATTAAAAGTTATGCTACAGTTAAGAAAACATGGTACTTTCTCAATCTTATTGGTATTAAGGGCAATAAAATCTTGGTCAAATTCTCGAACTATTTTTAACTGACAAGAATAAAACGCTTCCAATCATAAGTCAGTGACTTATGAGTGATAATTAGATTCAACTAAAAAATAGCCAGTTTTTTTTATCGTACATAAAGTATTTTTGCTGCGTAAAGAATTGCAGCGTGGTGCCTTGAGGTAGAAAATTAATGAGATAAACAACATCCTGATGATTTGTGTTGCATGCGTAAACACGGGGTTTGCCTGCTTACTTTATGAAAGTGTGAGGGGTGAACACAACAGCAGTCTGTCAATACGTCATAAGAAATGTCTATACAAATCCTGTTTTTTTATTTTTTACGCTTACCTAATAGAACTAGGAAGAAAATCGAGGTTCTCATGTTGTTGGGTTTAGTTCCTTCTTCCGAAACGTGTACCTATAGGGCAAAGAACGGTAATACTTCAGTGACCTGGAACAATGCAATTGTAAAAGAGCACAAAAGATTTCTTTATGAGCCATCAGAAGTAACACTAAACTTATAAGAAAGTGTGACCTTTCGCCTTTTTATTAAAGCTAGCACGCGCCACTGTCTCCCACATACCTCCTCTGTCTGCATATTACTTCACTAGCAAGAAACAGACATTCTTAATCACTTTAACCCCAGACAAAGATCATTGACTTCTGCAATATCGCATAACGGAGGTAGAATAGATAAGGATTTACATTGCATTAAAATCACTCATTAAGACATACTGTATAGACAAATAGATTCTTGATTAAAAGAAATTGTGTTGAAATTGAAATTTAGACATATACCTACAGGTCATTCAGTACCTTAAAAACATTTCTTAGCACTAATGACCATCAGTGGTTTCATTTCGGAAATTACAGTGGCTTATAATGGTTTTCTCCTTAAGTAAACTAAATGGTTGTTCGTTAATTACCGAGTCTAAAAAATCTGAAATAATTTAAAAAAAAAAAAGCATACTAGATAAGACTAATGGGAAAATTAAGTTGACCCTGATCATTATTCTGATATCTTATAGGATATGGACATTCATGACGGCATCAAATTATAATGATCGTGTGCACTGGTATCATGAAATGTCATTTGGATATTTCTAACATACTAATATGCATATTATCACAAATGAAAACCAGTTTAGCCACAAGAAAAAATATCGAAAGCAATAATAACTGGCTATAAAAAGTGACAAAAATTACATAATTTTGTTTTGTCTGATATGGGAGATTAAAAATGTCTATTAATGTGGCAAATTTTAATTTATACGTTACATTTATATTTTTTTAAAGAATGTCAAGAATAACTGTCCTTAAGTAGGTTTCTGAAACAGGTTTATGTCATAATGATGACATTCCTTAGGTAAATTAATAAATATCAAGATTTTTAATTTTTTGGATACTTATAGAAAAGACAGTATGGACATTTTATCGTTTGTTTTTATTTCCCCGAGGAAGTCGGAACCAAAACAATAATGTCACAAGGATCGTGCAATCTTTTCTAAACATCAATCATTTTACGCTTACAAAATTCACACCATGGAAACTACTTCCTGGAAGCCTCATTGTTATTTCTAAGGCGAGCTTGGACAAAACGGTAAGATATTATACTGAGAAAGTGGACTTACGTCCGATTAAAAAAGGTTTTAAATCTTTCCTGACCTTAAAGGCAATTTATTGCATAGTGGGACACAAATATTTACCGAATATATACCTGTTAAGGTTTATGCGACATTTATGGTTACCTAAAGTTATTTTTTTTGATAAAAAATGCATTTTTTAAGAATGTCCAGCATACATATAATAGCAATGTTGACAGATTTCATAAGTTCATTTTGTCAGTAATACTCAAATCGTTATTGATCAATAATTAGAATAAATCACTAATGATGCATATGGCATTTAACGAATAAAGTTATTAAAGGTTTGTTAAAATCGGATAAGTTTTAACGTTTTCATTGACAATCGTTATATGGTTTTAAAAGGTTTAGCGCGATTTAACTGGCATCTTCTATATTTTCAAGATGCGCAGAGACTATGGTTAGTATTAGCCAGCGGCTATTGCGGAGTCTTACCTGTAGGATGCGATTCACAGACTCTCGAACGAGAAACTGAATTTCAAATTCACTTCTTCACGTATTTATATACTCCAAAAAGTATCCTAGTGATGACCAAGCTCACTTTTTCACGAAAAAGTGCCGGAGAATTGAAACTGTTCGAAGAGAGAAGTTGATGTTGGAATGATTTCAACTGCCTTCATCTTGCTCCTTATAAAGGAAACTTTCTAGGCCTGAGGCGGTGTAATACCGTTATGTAGGTTTCCATACTAAATCCTCGGAGAAGACACCTTTGAAAAGTGTAGGTAATGGAGTCACGTGTTCCTCGCATCAGACCAGTTATGAGGCCCATGTGATCCAATTTACCTGTAAATGAATTTTTTTTTCTACCTCTCATCCAATGAGGTACTTTACCGGCGTTTGATGGCTACGTGAAAATGAAAAGCAATTTGCGATTCGCTAAAAACCCTGCCGTCCATATTGCCAAATGAGAACATTTAAATATGTCGTAAACGAAGGCTTGCAGTCTTCGTGGTTGCATATTTCCCCATTAATTCCATACACCCAATACACTTTAATGTCCTTAAACATTGCCCACAGTTATTAAGTAAACACACTACGGAATGTCACGACATGGTATTTTTTAATGAAAAAAAATATCCACTTTCACGCAGGTCTGTAAAACTCATTCAATCTTAATAAAAAGATAAGGATTTTTTAAAAACAAACATAATTCGGCAACAAAAAAATAAAGTTTCGAATTTAAAAGGTTTTTATTGAAATTAATGCATTGTATGTCGTTATTTGCATATTTATTATGAAAATTGGCTTGAAAATGTCGTATTGGAGTTATTGATAAAAACTACTGTGTTATGGACAGGCTTGGCTCCAACCACTTGGCTCAAAAGATGTGATCTGCATTAAAATCACGAATTATCTCAACATTCTATGCAAGAAATACCAAATCCAGGAATCCAGGAATTTCAGATGTGTTAAAAAATAAAGGGTAATGACCACAGCGCAAATTTTAGTATTGTAAAAGAGAATATATGATTTTTCCAAATTGTTTTAATCATTTGTTTTCTGATTTTGTCCTTTACAATTGATGCACAATTGATTAACAGATTACTTGGACATTTTATATAATCAATGTAATATCATGCAAGCAACAACTTATTACAGCAGATACTTCTCTCAACTATACAAAGCTTTTATTATATTGATTTGCATATATATTATTTATATAACACACACTGCATCTAGGCCTATGCACATCGTTATGAATTGCAAATACTATCCATTCGTGCTAATATAATGTCAATACATGTATAAATCTTTGTTTATAATGAATTACTAATTGCATTTAAATGGAAAATAAACGTTTACAAGAAAATTGAAAACAAAATATTCTTAAAATAATTCGTAGCTAGCACACTACTGCACCGAAATATTTAGTACGTTATTTAATAAATGACCAGTAAATTTAACACTATTTCAACAAAAAAAAACCTCCAGCTAAAATTCATTTGTTCGTAATACGCTCATAGTCTCCTTTTAATTTTAAATTTAAATCAAAATGGTGAATGGTGTACACATTCAAACCAAAAGGTTCTGCATTGGCATGTTCCAGTTTCGGTTAACACGCTTGCTAACTGGCTAACACGCATAATCTAGAAAAAAAAAGCAATGCAAGAAGCTATTTCGTTTTGCCATTACTAATCATAAGTTATTTCCAGAGGGACATGTTATTGGTACTATTCAATTCGTGTAGGCGTTTGATAATAAAGTTGACAGCTCATAGTTTGTGCTCTTAACAGCGTATACGCTGCACAATAAAAACAAACTTATAAAATGTAGAAAAAATCATGAAAAATTAATATCCTTAAAGCTCTTTTTTATAACTTCCGGATGTGAATCCTCATCCGCCTACGTAGGAATATGCCAGCCACAACATCCACCGCTTCCTCCAGGTTAATAGTATGAATATGCATGAAGAGGGTGCATATTTCTATAGACTAAAGTAAGGTTCAAAGAAACTAAATGCAGGCTGTTGGCATGCATGCAAATCATAAGTCACGACGAATAAAACAGATTATTTTAGCCAGTTTTGCAGCCTCCCATGAAAACTTGCTTATACTTTCCACATTATCAATTCCCATAGGTAACTGCTCCCAATGATAGCCTTTGAAAAGAAGACTCAATGATATTAGGCTTGTATTCCAATGTCACCCTAGCTTGCAGCTCTTGTCAGTGTTTTACCTACATCGCCCTGTATAGCCTACATTTCGGGACTTTTACTACTTTGGGCGATATAATTTCGACTGACTACTTAATTGAAATCATCCTGTTAATTTTTTTTATACAATCCAACCTTAAAATTTTCATTGGCACACCGTGTAAATTTAATTAACATTTCTTTAAAAAAATAGAAAGGCAACACCCATGAATAAATTCATTGCGCAGTGATGCAGTAGGTTGCTAGGACAAGTATTCTAACTTTCATCATCAAGTTTAATTTTTTATAGGTTGCAATGTTGACAATTGCTAATCATTTGAAAATCGGCAGTTTATTCTTTTTTATTAATTATTTTTTTGTGAAAAACTTAGTTTTCTGGTACGTTTTAAGAGCTTAGATCCGCATACCATTATTACAACAAACTAGTGTTATTGGTGTTAAATTACTTCACACTTTGCCATTTTATAAAATTTAAATAAAAGGCTATGATAACCTTTTTGCCATTATTGTTAACTGACCATTATTTTCGCACTTAATACTTTTTATTAGTTGATGAACCAGCTCGGCCACTAAATATTATAGCAACCCTGTTAGTAATCTAAGGTTTTATGCAATTTATTATCAGAGTCAACCCATTTAGTAATGATTTTTTAAAATCCTCATACGTGGTATTTCTAAACAAGCTGAAATAATGCCAACTTTAACCTATATTTGGAAAAAAGTTTTCAATTGTTATGGTAAATCTAATATAGTGCCTACATTAACAGCTTGTTTTTCTTTAACACGTCGATAAGTCTTTAAAATGCAAATAGGCTTGTATATTTATGGATTAGAATTACCGTAAAAAAGTCGAAAAGCGATAATAAAATAAACTTTTTTAATTTACCATTGCAGATTACATGTAGGCCTACTCATTAATAGAAAAACATGTTAGAAGATGATACACCCCATTGCAATATATATAATTTAGGACCCATTTAATGCTTCTAAGAAGTCTTAAAAAACATTTTGTAGGTTAAAAAATCACGATCAACGCCATTCAAATTCATTAAATGGTTAACGTTTTAAATCTTATCATTAATATATGTTAATACAATAAATACAACGTCGCTTTACTGCAAACATTAAATAAAGCAGCAAATGTTTACAGCGAAACATTTTTAAAAAGATGGAATTTGCATATATTTAAGTAATGATCGAAAGTTTAAGTAAATAGTGGTATATATTATCATGCTGCAAGGGTCTTCCGTTATTCAATTTATAAAAAAACTTTAAAAAGAAATTAACGGATTATGATTAAATGGTTCTCATATTTTAGAATAAATATTAATTAATGTTGCGCATGCAGCATTTAGCAAATAAAATATCTCAGTGGTAATATTTTGCCCATATATTTTAATTATTTATTACTACAAATTTACTTGTAAAGCATTTAATGCCACTATGAATGACAATAAACTAAGATTTTGTAATTATCTTCTACATGATATGTATTAGTATAAATAAATAATATATCCATTAAATTGTAGTAAGAAAAATGAATAAAAGAGTTTCAAGCAAATAGTGTCTTCTACAATAAATTAAGCAACGTAGTTCCATAAACATCTTTCTACATACATGCACGTATCTTAAATTGTAGAATCAATTATCGAAATATTTTAAATAAGATCTTCAATTATAATGCTTTTTTCGAAAAATATTGCAAAATGCTGACAGAATTATTGCATAGATTTGATAGTCAATTTCTCGGATCGATTTCCCAGCAATTTTCAAATAGCGTATCGTGTTTACCGTCTATAGCGATCAATCAAACAGATCCTTTGATTTCATCCACCAAAACCGCTAGTATTACATGGCAGAAAAAAAGTTAATTCAGTGTAACCTTTTGCTACACCTTTGGGAAATTCAAGTTTTTATTTCCAATACGCATCGACATGATTCTAATAGAAAAAACAGAAGGTATACAGGTTCTCCAAGTTCACTTTAACCCTTTTTTTTAAAAAATGTTTCGTAATCAACTCTATAAAGTTGAATTGCACCTAATAAAACTGCACGCACGCTGAGGACATTTCTCTTTTTTAATCAACAAAAGAGCATTTTTTCAGCTCCATTGCAGATGCCTGTCAATTTCGTCATCATCCCACAGGTAAATCCAGGTCAGATGATACAGGTGTACCCTACCTGAATCGTCATGGCACCTAACCATGTGGGTATCACTGAAATACATATTGCGCACAATTAACATTGGCGAGGCCTTAGAAATGCACAGGTAGGGTGCATTAATTGCAAGGTATAGAAAAACGATGGTAAAAATTGAGGACATGTGTACCCCATGATCTTTTTAAAGAAGCTGCATATACTAAAGCACTGTTCAAATAAATCACAATGCAATTCTAACACCGTACCATAACTTATTGGTTTACCAATGTTTGAAGCCTTATTTAGCCAAAATTTAATTCATAAAAATAAACGTACAATTTTTAAAAATATATATATAATGCTACATGTATATATACTGCTATGCTAGATAGATCCGGAAAACCTAGTCAAATATCATATACTTTACAATAAACCGCTGTGTACAAATATTTGTGAATGACGTATTTGGCGCTTTCAATTTCTTTTTTCTTTTTCATTTTCAAAACAGGTAACCGTAACGTAATAATACCCAAATTAAGCGCCAGGAGAAAATAAACAAATACGCTTCAAATGAAATTTGAAAGCAAATTTCAAAAATCTTTTGAATTTTGTAAAATGCAGTGGTTAACGTCAAAAAGTAATGTTGTCCAATTCCTTAGCAACATCTTAAAATTGACCGTGACAATTACACAACATATGTAAATTTAATGCAATATCCACGACCTACTTATTTTTAAAAAAAATATTGTTATTCTTTATTCGCATTTTGCTTATTTTAATTATGTATTTCTAAGATATGAACATATTAGCGCAAAATCAAGGAGCAGTACATTTCTGATATGATCCGAATGGCAAAAAAGATAGTCTAGCAGTGACTTCGCAACAGTGATTATAAGACAATGATCTAAGCAATCATTACAAAGTAAGAATATATCGACTCAAATCAGCAAATATGGTGAAAGCAAATACTGTTTCTTTATGTTATCTATATGAAACTTTGCCATTTTGACGACACCTTCTTGTTTTAACGATTTTTAGTGACTAGACAGCCTGAACTCCTGACACAAACTACACGTATAATCAAAACAACAAAGTTTGAAATATGCTTGCGTTCATACAGATTTGATCTCTCCATTTACGAAAATAGAAACATTAGCGAAATGAAGCCTTCGAGGCATTTCATTTTGTAATTAATGCAAGCGTATGATAAATATATGTAGCTATATTAAAAGCAAAGTATAATTAAACTATTTTCCCCGCACCCGAGGTGCTATTTAAGGTTACGCCAAGAATCAACGCATCAAAAGCGATATTCAAACAAATGACGATCACATTAACTTAGATGAACCTTAAACTAAGGTTGTTGTTAGTTTGTAGATCTGCGAAGTAGGTCTGTTTTCCTGGCCGAATTAGAGCGAAACATTTAAAATTGCATCAACAATAAATTACAAGCTTAGATTATTAATTCCTGGTTGTGTTCATTTATTTGTACGAGTACATACAAATGAGAAAAGAAATATTACTGTATGAACGGTTTAAACAGTTTAGTTTAAACATAGTTTAAAACTGCCTCCTTATGCTGGACGCTGTTAATGCTTTAAATAATCATTTTCATTTACGTAATATTCAAAAAAAGACTCAGTTCATGGACTTGGTTGTTGGGAATTTCTCTTAACAACCACAATTAGAATTAGAGAATTAAACACGCCAAAATAAATATTTTACAAGCACAAAATCAATGCATGAGCATATTCTTGCAATATAAAATCATTATAATAACAGTGAAATATTTTTGTGATCGACAACTATAGTCGCAAATACCTAAAGTGATTATGCCCATCTATGGAGACAGGTTCACTTTTCAAGTTTTTAAATTAAAATGATTAAAGCAAAAAAGCGCAACAATAACGCCCTTCATACTTTCGGTGCGAAAAAACGAGTTTGGGAGAACTGTAGGGCTATTTTCTTAGGTGTCTTTACTTTTTGAAAAGCATTTTATTCTCGATGATTGAACGCATTTGCAAAAAATGCGAGGAAGAATGAATTGCAATTTGCACAAGTGTTGCAATATGGAAAATCCGTACAGATCAGCAATTGACAGCGAATTAGTTAACAATTTAACCTCGATTAGTCCCCCATGATTGCAGCCTTCAAAAGATAAGCAAAAGCATTTACAAAGCAATCATGTGAGGTAAAGCTGAATTCGATGCCGTTTTTGTTATTATATATCCCTAAACAAAACCAAAAGGGATGGGTGCACCCATCCAGGAACAAGTACTTTTATACCTGTATCTTGTCTACCGATGAATCCACAGACTCCATAGGAGGGCATTTTTAAGAGACTCGTATACAATCAAACAGCACAGTTAGGCCTTCACGTTTTTCTTTGAGCACCCGAGGTAGTACAGTTCATGAACCTTTCAGATTCCTACTTTACTACCGGTATATCTGAAATTCCAGCTAGGATCTCATTATGAAGTAATAACTAAAAATAACTTGCAATATGTGAGGATGTCCTCACACATATGCGTCTGTACTGTCCCGGTATGAATAATAATAAGAAAATTAGATAGAAAAGCGACGAAAATTGCACAGCATTTGATGCAGACTCAAATTATACAACAAAGTTAAGTAAGTCTAGTTGTACCCAAATGAAAATTGAATTTGATTATACCTATACATGGCTCGCTAAAAATGCCAGACGGAACGCCAGTTAAGGCCGACCCAATAGGATGTCCACCATGCAAAAAATTAAGTCACATTTTGGCTTCAAATTCTTGTTATAATCGCTACATTTATTTTTCTCGTTGTAGAATTGATCGCTCACTAGGGCCTGAGTTATTTTTATAATTTTCCTATATTTATTTATTTATAACAAAATTAAATTTGAAAAAAAAATAAACCATTTTGCGATTCCTGAAAAAGTGCTTGTCGTCTCTGTGAAAATTCCAAAAAGGATTGCAAATGGTAAAGTTTTGTTATTTTCAAACTTATTTAATTTTTTTAAAATAAATAAACGGAAATTTTTTAATTATAAAATAACTCTGGCCGTTGGGGGCAATCAAGCTTACATGGGGGAAAAATAATGGCTTAAATTATAACAAGTCTTTTAAGCAAAAAATTATGTAATTATTTTGCATGGTGACAATCCTTTTTTTCTCAAAGTTTTCACACGGGCACATCTGTAGGATTTTACGAATCGAATACGAAGATTCCGTAGCTGCAAATTGAGGCTGCAAAATGATTTTCATATCATTTTAAGAATTAGTTTATTCATGGTAAGCATCATTAAGGTCTACGTGCAAATACATGTATAAAGAAGCGCATTCAATTTCGAAATACAAAAATTTGAATTAACTTTGCTTATCATACTGTTAAGGAGTTATTAAAATCGAAAGATAAGGGTCAACGATTTTATGGGGTGAAGCTAAATCTTTTACAACGCATTTAACGCTCGAACAATGAAAAACTAGTTGTATATGTACTTGGTTGCCTTTCAACAACTTTAGTGTTTTCGCTGTACTATTCTTCTGCTTGCAAGACAAAAACGCATTTCAGTTCAATTATATCACACTCATAACAATTTTCCCATGCATTTCAAGTAACTTTAAACAAAAATAAATGTCGACTTCAAAAAACCCATGGAATATTTTTTGGAAAATAATCCTCGGGGCTTTTTTAATTCAATTCAGTTCAACTCCCAAATCACTTCAACTCAGTGCCTTTTTTGTCAGCAAGGATATGCAATGTGGTAGGGGGTGTAATTCATCAACTTATGTAATTCAGCAGTTATCACCTGATTTTGAGGGTCACCACCATTAGCTTATTATTAGTCTCCAATGGAAAGCCATGTGGTAGTTTGTGCCTAATTTAGTTACATTCTCGTCCTTTCGAGGCAATCCACTAACTTTCTAATTTGAACCAAATGAAACAAACTTGTGATATGTACATTAACAAAACAGATCTTTAGGGAAAATTTTTAAAATAATTAAACCAAACACCCAGGAAATCTACGGAAGCTGACGTTAATTTCATCGCTGGGTTTAGTAGATTGCCAAAATAAAATTATCATATGCGCATTCGAATATAAGGGTTCGTTGGTGAACATATTGCATGTTGTCATTGCGTATTACGTTCTGACGTTCATGATGTCAGAAACTTGGGGCTCTACGCAATTTGTGCATAGAAATATGATAGCATGCATGGTCATCTATTGAGAACTTCTATGCTCGATGCGAGTATAGCCGAGTAGATTTTCAGATAAAAGTGCAAATGAAAATGCGAAATACGATTTTATACGTACAAGATTAACTGCCAACTTCAAGTATGTACATGTATATTAAGCCATTTTTTTCATTTTAGTACCATCCTTTATAAATAGCAGATCTCAAATTTGTATTTCAAAGGCGTAACCAACAAAGTTTTTACGAGTGATGCACACATCAGAATGCGTGTGTACAGCACGATGTAAACAAATTCTGAGCAAAATTTAAAATTCAAATTTTCAGATGGCAACATTTTCATTTACAGCGACATCGTGATCGGCATTCATGGATGCTTTGATGCATGCCATACATTCGCAACTACAAGAATTAGGTAATCTGCCAATAAATCATTTTAATTACTTAATCAAACTCCTTATATTTAAATGAAATTTATTTCTTCTTGCATGGCTGACATTTTCTCGTGTTCTTATTAATGTGAAACCTGATGTTCCCTGCAGTTTCACTAAAACGAGCACCATGTATTAATTTCCTCGTAGAAGAACATCTTTGTTTGGTATAATGAAGGTGACACGACCAAGGGGTGCTGCTTTGAGTGCATGGGGATTACATTACACTCAGTAATTAAGCTCACATAACAACATGCATAGGACGTTCACAAAAAAATATAGTCGTAGATCAGTTTAAATTATGAAAATATTTTTCTTGTTTATAGCTCAGCAATTTATGTTTAAAAACTCTTCAAATAAAAATGTTGCGTTTCGTAGAAATCCAATGTACATGACTGGGCTCTTCATATTTCATTTCCATATAAGCACCATACAAGTCCCATATAAGTTGAAAAGTTGGATAACAACGTTAGGAAAGGTAGATTGATTTACTGCTCTTTTCGTATCAATTTTATAAAATTAAAGAAATAAATTGTGCAATTAAGACTATTGAAATGATAGCAATAAATTAACTAAGTAGGGGTAAATGACTTTATATGGGAGAATAATACTTGGTAGCATCTTTATCGCATCGAGTAAAATTTTTCGTGCTCGAACCACCGTGAATAAGCTGAGTGGAAAAAATGTCTGAGAAATTCTGACTCGAAACAATAGAGCTATTTTAATAATTAATACCACATTGACGAAAGATGGGCACATAAATGTCATTAAACCTGATGGTTCGAATTATTTAATAGTTCATGCTGCTAGAACATGGTGTATATTGGATAATTGAGCACGTAAGTTACCTGAACCAGTTTTCATCAAACGTTTTGGGTTGTGCACCCTTTTTTTACTATTGAACGAAAACGTAGCACGAACCCACAGAATAAATTTTCCATAATCAATAAATACATATCAATCGATTGAAGATCATTTCTGGCATCCTTAGCTAAGAGGTGCGTGTAGCCTCCTTTTGGAGACCACTGAACCATAACAGCGTGGGTAGGGTCAACGGATTTATTAAAATTTGCAAGGCAGCATGCCATATAAGGCCGTACGAAAACTTAATTTGGGGTTACTTGATAGGTTATTTAACAGTGACTTCTACTCGCCATTAATATCCACCTCATCGGCCTATAACCGCAGTATTTGTTTCTTTTTTTTCCTGCAATATTTTACAAGTCACCCCAGGGAAAAAACAACGAATTGATAGTAAGCGATGTAAAATTGACGTTTTAAGAAAGTTGAGCAATGTGTTTTAAGCCTAAACCACAAATCCCTTCCCAATGCTCCCATCACTTTCAGTCACGCATTCCTGAAGTCACCATGAAACAGAATTGCACGTTGCATAGTAGTGATAGTCAGATTAGAGACCCTGTCGACAGATTTAGGCCTTCGTGCGGATATTGTATGCGAGTTGGACTGCTTTATGGTTACGAATTTTTTGCGCAATTTCACGAATGCAAGTAACTCGAGGAACATGATTTTCTTGATGAGACAGGCAGGCCTAAGCTGGCAAGCTTTGTTCACAATCCGGTTACAGAATTGATAGTGGAGCCTGCATCAAGAGGTCTGCTCATTAGATGGCACCACCAAAGATGCAATGCATGTCTAAACATTCAAATTTATGCAAATTGCTTCCAACCTGTACGAAAATGAATTTAATTAAAAACAGTATTGTGGGAGAAGTCTATGAGGTTAGCGGGTTAAAACAAATCCGCGTATCTAATTAATGCTGTATTGTTACGGCCATATTCGGCTTTAATCTCATTTCGACTTTTTCTTAGACTTTCACAGTTTATTGCCGGTTAATTTATTTGAAACCAATCCGAAGAATTTCGCTTAGAGATGCGAAACCCTTTGCTGATGTTTAAGCAACGTTTCCCTTTGTCCCGCTCTTGTTACCCAATTTAATTAGTTTTTCAATCGTTTTGTTGTAAAAGTGAAGTTTATTCTGAACACTCCTCGGTTTAATTAAATATTTGTTTTGGGACGTGAATGTTGAAGATCTCAGTGCTATTCGCGATAATTCCAATTGGAATTCGAGGGTATTGTTTTTAGTTGGCTACAGGGGGACCATGAATACTAACCTTAGTCCATTTCTAATCAAATAAAAATAATTGGAAAAACCTATATGATTAAGCCAGTACTGCTTTATGATTTTTTAAGTAAGCAACCAGACTTCAGAACATCACTGGTTAATTACAAAGCATTGTATCACGTATTTATTAAATAGAAAACCGTCCTTATGGAACTTAAATTACATTGAAATATGGCTATCATGTCCTTCGGGTCTTCATAAATTGCCAAGCAATTTTGGGTACAAGTGCATTTAGACTGCAAACCAAAATATATAAACAATACAAGCATGAAGATATTTTTCCTGTTCACCTTGTTTGATAATTTAATATTTATAATTGATTTTAATACAAGGTAAAGTCCCATAGTTATTTTGTAAGTACTACAAAATTTAACAATGATAATTAACTGTTATGTTGGAAGATCTACCGATGGCACCGAAGAAGTTAATCTCTAAACGAAATGATGAACGCATCCACATTATATGGAAGCTGCATATGCCATCATCAAGCATTGTAAAAAAAAATGGCATCAGATTCCAAAGTAAATAAGGAAAGGCATGACATTGTTCACGATTTCACGTCAATTTAAGTTAATATATTCTATGTAAAAGCCTAATACTGTCGGTTTTTCAAAACTGAAGTTCCCATGTTCTTATAACGCCTGCTGTTTTCGCATCACTTGTCCTTCACAATATTCTTGAACTAAATGAAACGTTCATCGGTGATTTCTTGTGAAGGCCGTGTGTTTTCAAGTATTCCTACCATTAATTTTACTACAGCTCAATGCGCTTACATGCTAGTCGTGGAAAACGTCGTGGTGTAGCCTAATTAAAATAATTAAATTACAAGTTAACGTGATACTAGAATAAACGTTTGTTTCATTCAAATAATTAATATTGCGGGAAAGACAAACTTTGCACTTATTCGAAAAAACATATAAATATGTATCTTTACACAGTACTGTAAAAATTGAGAAACAGAAATGAAGTGCATGCATAATTTGACCCAAATTTGTATTTGCATAATTATAAAAACAAACTTAAAGCATCGTTTTCGTTATAGTGAAAGACCTGAAAGGTTTCTTTTTCCTCAGATGGAACCAACTTGTTGCTCTAGGTCACAGCTTCAGAAAGGCTACATTTGCGAAACTAGATATATACCATCACGGAAAGTAACAATATTGTGTGGAGATAAAAGAGGTGGTGAATTTCGAGTCGACTTGTAATTATGCAGAACTCCGAACTGAAAATGACGTTTTAAGATCGTTGTGAAACATGGGTCAATGATCTACCTGATATTCACAGTTACACACTAGCTCAACAAACCATAATGGATCAATCGGTTCAATGTGACAACATGATTTTTAAAACACCACTGAAGTTTTGTTATCGAAAAGATACTTTTTAAAAAGAAACATTTCAGATTTTCCAGGAACGTACCATAGGTAAAACGCCTGTAATAGATAAAACATTAAGTTTCAGCACTAGAATTATTCTACGTCATCAGCTAGTTTAATTTGTTTAAAAAAATCTGCTGGCCTTCAAATATATGTCCTGAGGCTATGTCAGTTTTACGTTCGACCTTATTTTAGCTCTATAATCTTGCACAAATATACCGTAAATTACCGTAATGAAATACGTGCAGGTGAAACATTAAGAAATTAGTTGATAATTAAGCCTGTTGATTCTTCAAATTTAGGAAACGTTCAAACTAGTGATAAAATTATGTTTATCAACCACATTTATTTGTTTCTAAAATTATCTTTATGGACAACCTAACATGAAATTCTATTTCAATTAATTAAGAAACAAAATTATATTCAATGTAGTATCTAAGTTGTTTCTGATCAAACTGATCACTAAAATACAGCGTAGTTCGAAAAGAGAAATGGTCATTCAGATTAACTCAAAATGATTTCCTACAAGTACTTGTATTTGAAACCTTAATTTGCAACAAATTGCTTTCATTTACCTGGTTTTTTTATTGGCTTCCCGACCTTTGCACTCAGATTTTATTTATCCAACTCATTATTACAGTAAGCTAAAACCCTTAAATTATAGCATCTTAAAATATGTAAAAATATTAAGTAATAAAACACACAAACACCTCCATTACAATATATACATTTTTTTATGAAAACTGTATACGAAATTTATTTGGCATCTAAAATTCGGTCATCATAAATTTTAAAATTAAAAAAAATCGAAATCTGTATTTTCACTATTATTTTCGACCTTAAAATACTTCTTATTTACTTCTTAGGGCTTACGTTTATAATGACCAAACCGTAGCTTTGAATTTAAATCAAAGTGGTTATTTTTTAACAAATGGAAAGATTTTCTGCAAGTGGAAATTCTAGTTTTCCCATTGCGGGACGGCACTAAAACATTCAACACAGTTATCAAAAATATAAAAATTATTAGACAAGCCTCGATGACAGACGTTAGCTATCATTTTGCATAGCTTAATGCAGATATAGATATAAAATGCGCACATTTGATCGTAAATATGTCATCAAAAATAGTGAAATAACTTTTATCGCGGAGAAAAAAAACATTTGGATAAAAAAAATTGTTTCAAAAATTGCAAAATAAAATGCCTAAGAAAGACATTGAACGTGCATCTAATGAATAACGAGATAAGGACCACATGCATTACAATTTAATTATAATGTTATAAACAAATACTTGGAAAAGCTTGCATAGGAAGTTCAAAATAGTGACCAAAAAGCAAAAACAAGTGCCTGATGTACAATATTTGCACTGAAAAAAATCAATTCAAGGGTAGTTTAAAATCCGGTATTTCTTCCTGCTCTTCCTCCAAGTGCGAGCGTAGTTTACTGTTTTGATTTATATTTCGATAACTAAATCATGCAAGTTGCATTTTTTTAAATATTCATGACATGGTGCATTTTTATTTCGCAAAGTACGTTCACGTATTGAATAATGGGCATTTATGCGACTAAAAACCAGGCAGGCTAATGTCATGAATTAAAGGAACTTTTTGAATGATATGGCAAAATATGCTCTGGAAATGTCTATACTTTTTCTTAGATATGATCAGCAAATGCATTAGACGTAATTATACGTCATGCATTCAATGCTAAACAGGATTTGACCATTTGTTGTTTAATTGGAAATATATAGGTGGAAGGATCAAATGGCAAAAGTGACGTTGTACTTCAAAACTCAATGTTAAAAATCTGTTTTAGCATTTTTTCATGAATGTAACTTTTGTTCAGACTTGTATTGTTTTGTTGCGAGAACGAAACTAGGACGAAAATAACGAGAGAAACAAATGGTGAAAATTATGATTCCCAATGCGATGAAGTATTGTTACATTTCTTACGAGTTTGAGTAACCAAGCAAAAGGAACTTAAATGCTAAACCTTATTGAAGACTGAGCCCAAAAAAATCAGACATGCATGTATCTTTCATGATTTTAACAAATGAACTTATAAAGTTAAGTGATCAGGGTATCGATCAGGGAAACAATATTCCATGGCTGAATTCTGTTGATCCGGAACATAAAACACAAATGAAAAGGAAAATCATGGGAATTCTTGATCAAATATTGTCATTGAAAATAAAAGTATCTTAATGTTGATATGGTTATGCATGAATGAAATACATGCATGATATGCTATACCATGCAGGAAAGATATACTAAATTATTTAACGGAAGGTTCATGGTTAATCTTAAGTCTTTTCATTAAATCAATAATTGAAACCAACCAAAATCACTACAATTTTGTAAAATATTACAATATTGAAAGAAATTACATCATTATTCTATTTTTAATGATCTCAAATTTTCACAAAATGTGATGTCAAAACTTAATACAGATGAATTAGTTTTAGGGTGTACAACTCTAAAAGTATTTGATTTAAGGACGACTGTACCACTGGTAAAAAAATGCCTATTGAATGATTTAATTTTCTTTATGGAACAGGATGACGTCTCTTCAGTAGTTTATAATGATACCAGAATATACACAGCCAGTGGAACTATGTTTTACTGGCAACGTTTCGCCGTCTTAATTACGGCATCATCAGGCCCTATAATATTTACAAATAACAATGTCCATGATCTTAC
>JAQIXS010000899.1:0-36985 GCA_034700785.1 Rossiulus vilnensis | reverse complement strand
ATGACTAAAGGCAAGCCGAGGAAATGCGCGCAGTGATTGACGATTACACAAATCACACGTGTGCAGTTGGTGCGCACTGCAGCCACCGCCCTCCGCACAAGGTGCACTCTGGTGAACTAATTCGCTTTCACACCTCGAATTTGTCCCAATCAATAAGCCGACAGCTCGGTGTTGCGAACTGGCTGCTGCTGCCGTTTGACGCTCTGGAGTCGATGGTTGTTGGCGGAGTGTTTTCAGTTGCTTTTCGTAATGGTTTTGTAATGTAGTGGTCGGAAAAAGCGCTTGATATTTTGGTAGTTTAAAAGCGGCAGTCCAAGCCAAATGCAACAGCATTCATAGTTTCTAATTGGAAACTACGGCAGTCAGAAAAGCTTTCAATTCAATTCAGTTCAACTCATTACCCTACTGTCAGCAGAGATATGCCATGTGGTAGGGGGTGTAATCCATCAACCCATGTTGCTGTTCTTAATTAAGTTGAGATTTAGATGCATTAAGGTTATTTCATTTATTTTCTCTATCGTTTACTTGGTCGCCCATTACGGCTGCTCGCGTTGTTTTATTTCAAAATGTTCCGTTGATTTAAATAAAAAAATTAAATTTGAAAAAAAAATACGCGTTATGCAATCCGCAATGCAAGGTTGCCATACAGGGAAGGCATACTTAAGGCGGTCGCATAACGGTTTTTTCAATTTGTTTTATTCTTATAAATAAACGCGACATTCTGATATTATAAACCAAAGCTGCTGAAACCCTTGTAGACGACCAATTCTACTTTGGGAAAAATAAAATTAACAATTATAATAAATTAACATTAAAAGCAAATATGTGGGAGCAATTTTTACTTTAAATACTTTATATCGATGGTATATTTAATTGTTCCCATGTAAAACTGGCATTTTGAAAATGCCTGTCTATTTATTTAGTAAAATGGAAAAATGCAACGGGAAACCTCTCATGTAGTCAAATTTAGAACTAAGATATTATTTCCATCTAATATGGCGGGAAAAATAAGTTAAGTGATACATTTTTAGGGCATTTGACTTTCGACATTAAGACATGATCTGTTTAAAAAAACTGGAGTAGTATTGTTTACAGATCATCGTTCTGTAACCATTCTTAACTTTCGTCAATGAAAAATACAAAAATTGGGCATCCGCATTTCCTTACTCCTATACTCTTCTTCCATTCCATGATCGTCTGATTTGTATGAATGTTCACGCCCAGCAACCTCGGCTATCCTTTATCGACGGCCTCTGCCACGAATATTAATAAGCAAAGTTCTGTGATTTTTGATAGTTTTTCATGACTTGCAATTTTAAAAAGAGAACCAATAGAAGTATACTTTCATTTACGTGAACTTACGTGAATCGATTAATTAATAGATTGGAACAATGTTGTTTCATTAACAATACACGTGCGTAATTAAAGGGAAAATAATCTGTTTTGCTGTTTAGAGATTATGCAAGGCGAAAATAAGAATTTCTAGGTCCCTTCGTTCCAACGCAAACATATTTGACTCCACGTTTTCCACAAAAAAAAATTCTAACATCTGCAGTAGTAAAATATTTTCTTAAAATAGCTTGCATGTGATGTTTACGATTAGCTGAAGGATAAGAGTAGCGGCCCACCGGAAGTATCATTTATCAAGCATCTAATTAGTAAATTACTCAAATGTCATTTAAACGAAATTGGTGCTAGTTACTTAAAAACTGTGATTTCCTTCTTCGTTTTGTAAAAGTCATATTCGATTGTAAGCATACGCGTTTACAAACATGTGAAACACCATGAAGCAGAGGATGAGCAGGATTCCTAAATTCTAAGCAGCCTTGTGTATAAGGTTCTAAAATGTTCCCCTCCTCATGGACCTAGGAACAAAATCTTAAGTTGATTATTGGACCTGCATTTCCTTCCTTACAAACTTTAATTAAAGGTATTATTTGATAAGCATGGCGTTACTGATGTTAAGCTACGCTGATGAACTTGTGATAATAACTATATCTGTACACGTATGTCTTCGCTTATTGCCATTTCTGTTAGCTTAACTGCTCGCATTCTATGGCACAAAGAATAACTGACCGCTGCGGCCACCTTCGGGCTATGCATGAAATGCGTGCGTAGTACAAGAAGCAGGATCTATCAGCCAACTGATAGCCTTTGTGACCAGGTTCTGGTCATCAATGAAGCTAATGAAATATATCCACTTGTCAATTGCATTTAGTGGTCAGACAATGGCTTGGTCAATTGCCAATTATCGCCGCCTAGCTCACTCTGCATGACTGCTGCAACGATGTGAATGGCCATTAAATAGAAAAGTTAATCTATATTATATCCTATTAAAGATGTTGGAACTAAACGCCCTTCATTGATTGCTGTGCGTGAGGAAATAGGGCCTTAAAGGTCGGTGATATTTGACGTTGCAACCTTTCCGCATTCTGCAATGGAAGTGATGTATGGAAATGGCATAAAAAACCGTGGCCTTATAATAGCCTGACATGAGCTATGGCGAACATTTATTTTCATTTGCTTTCAATCCAACATTTCCTTCCTAAATTGTATGTCGCGAATGTACTTGGTTTGAAAACGAGAAGACCAAAGTGATCCATAAGGATTTCTTGTACCAATGAATCTACTATCTAATCATTTGCGACGGCCCGGGGATAGTTATTTAATACTTTAAAAATAACCTTGATTCGTTAGCCTTGCATGTATATTACCAATTTAACTTCATTACACTTGTATCCAACGCAATTGTAGGCTTGTGTGTCCTATTTTAAAATACGTCTTAGAGTTCTGAAAGTATTTGAGGTGAACATTGTCATAGGTGTACCTTTTATTTCAAAGTTCAAGTATTTCAAGTTTATTTCAATCAAGGGAGTTTTGTTGCGTGACATGAAATTACTTGTTACTACTGTATGTGTGCGTTATTTGTTCACTGTTTCCTTTAAAAACACTAAATGCGATTATGAACTTCGACAGGAGATACAGGGGTACATCCCTTCCCACATCTCAGAGGGGTAAAATAATTTAGAGTAAAGCACAAAAAAATACCTGAAATATTTTAAAAGATGAAATCAATTTTAATGTACTTAGGGCACCAGGAAAACAAGGGCATTTGAATATACCACGTTATATAGGTAAATCGTTTCATTTAAAAAAATATATTTTTAATGCCCAACCCAGAAGCTGGTATTTACTCTTCCTCTTTCCCCATCACCTTACCCACAGAAGACATGAGTGCGCCACTGCGGTATGGTAATAACTGTAATGGTTTCCATGACCGTTAATGTTAACAAATGCCTATCGAGATTAAAATATTGCATTGAGGTTATTGGAGGAAGGTATATGTATAGTCGAACGACTCTCCCTGTAGAGTAAACCTTGCCACGATCTGGCAAAATGGAGGGCAGGCAGAGCCTTAATTACAATCCCCTTGATGAGATAACAATCACGACTTTATTAAATCATGTTAAGTTCGTTACTCGCCAATCACACAAAAACACCCCTGGAAACAAACCAGGCGATAATAAGCGCGAGTGCAACGAATAGTTGTAAACCGATTAAGGACTGCACGAAAGCGAATCATTGTGAAAAGTGCGTGGACAAAGACCCCTCGAGATAATGGACATATTTGCGCCCTGGTTGACTCCGGGTTAAAGGGTTAGCTGACCAGCGTTCCCGTGTCGCGCCCTGACAACTCGTGCCGACCCGTGGCTAACCCCTTTATTCCAAAACCCATTCCATTGAATGAGCGTAATCTATACATTTGTCGGTCCATTACGTTGGCAAGGAATTTCCTTCGGCCATGGACGAGTGTGTGGCCAGCGCTGGACAATCTCAACAAATGAAGTGCGAACCGGCAATGCGCACTGGTTAATGGGGGTCACCATCTCCCGTCTAGCCAGATGGACTGACCGCTCGTCTATCTGTCCAGCAGGCAGTCGATAAATCATACCATTGTAACTAAAGACAATTCAAATAATGTTATCATTATACGCCTTCGCACCGCTCCGATGTGTCGAATGGGTCAGGCGGCTGTAATCCGCGCTTTCTGGGGAGCGCAGGAGGTCGATTCCGGCTGGATTTGCGGGACTGTGGCGAGTTAAGTCCCACGGACAGCTTGAGGGATTTACAAACGACAGGTCTTGCTTGATGGCCAAAGCTCTCAGATAAAAGGTCGGGCGACATGCTAGATGACAGGCAGATCTCCGAGAGCGAAAAAAAACGGCCAACAAACTTCATATTGTGTTCGAGTACTTTGGTAATCCTGAAAGCAAAACTTGGCAAAATCTCTGATCTGCTCGATGCTCGAACTCTGAACAGGTCAAACTTCTTCGTAAACGAGGATGGCCGCCTAAATCACGTTTATAAATGAACGTTACCTCGAAACTAGACTATATACATGTAGTACGTGGCTTGCTTGTCATTCTTATCTTGTTTCTATAAAGATGTTTCAGGATCTTAAATTAGCGATAAATGCAAATTAAATCATTGACCTTAATGGAGCACGGCTCGTGAAGTTGACAATTTGCATATTCATTTCAGATCTCATGGGTTCCTCTTGCAGATTTTGAAAATGTCAGACAAATATAGTTTGACAACTGCATTTCAGCGTTCGTGTTAATACTTTAAATATGCCATACTTCTATTAAAATATTTGGATGAATATATATTTCTTCTTCATGACTAGATTGTCAGGTGTATTTTCTATTTTATGGTTATGATAACTATAGCTAATTTTTCAATTTTCGCAAAAATAATCTATTGTGTTTGTATTACTCCCCCCCCCCCCAATTTGCATGTTTTCTAAGTGTCAACAAAATTTTATTTTTATCAATTGAAGCATTATCAGGCGATCATCCAATTATATAAGATGTAAATTAAATTATGTTGTTACCATAACCATGTACTGATCTTAATACTAACCCTTTGGAAAAATTTTGGAACCTTTGGAACTTGCCTTACATAACAAATGTGCCGGTAACCAATAACAAGTCGCACCAAGTTTAGAAATGTTAAGGTGATGTTATGCTTTGCTTAACATTTGAAAAAGGGTCTGTGTCCGCTGAAAATAGACAGTAAGTTGACCACAACTTGTTGACGTCCACGTTGAAAAAGGGTGGAACTAGGGTCTGGCAAGAATGGTATTTCGAGCGCACCTTTGTAAGTGGCGATTTGAAAGGAGCAAGTTTTCAAGAAAATGTCATATTTGGATTTGACGGATTGCGGACAATAATGTAGGATGAAAAGCTTGAAATGCCATCGACTGAATTGACCACTTGTTATATACGGTGAGGGAATCGAGGCATGCGCTCCCTTAAACCGTTCTGCCTGAAATCCGAATAGCACACCTATATGGCATAATGCGGTGTGACAACGTGTAAGAATTGCACGGACTTTAGATTGAATATCGAATGGAAGTAGACAAGATCCATCTACTAAAATAGATGGCCGAAAAAGCACGATCTTATTTCCAATCGGGTTCGTGTCTGTCACCTTCGGTGTTATCAGTTTGACACTCAAATGACTACAGTGACTCGGGTTTGACCTAACTGCTGAATGAGCTGAGAGGAAGCTGGTTCTTTCCAATCGCTCGAGATTTATTGTCTAAAATATAAAGGCGTAGATATTCTGACCTTTTCGCCTCTCTGAACATATTTCATCCTTTCCATATAGCCGTAATCAACTTTGTAAGCTTCCACTGCCTCGAGCAAAAGACAACATAAAATTTTCATTGATCCAAGATCCATAATCCATTCTAGATGTGTTAGGAAACTGTACGAGTGCCATAGAATATGGTTAACCTTTCAATGAGGAACCCGTAGAAAAGACTGGTTTACAGAGAGAGATAAAGCGCTCTTCACCGAAATAACGCTCAATTGGAAATCAGTTTTAAAGTTATGGAATAGCCGGAATAGACGCGGCATGATTTTCCTCTTCTGGAAAAATCATGGAACAGTTATATGAAACTGTGACGCTTCCAGATGCTAGCGATTCTGCAGGCTGCTGAAGCGGCCATTGTTAAAATTCAAACAACATGCATATTATTGTTGTAACGACCCATGGGGAATTTTGATGCCAAATCATCGCGATAGGTTTGTTTTCGCAGCTGAATGCTATTCGGGGGCTCATTTGGACGGTCAAAAAAGCGGATCAATTGATCTTATGCATGCGAATGCTGAATAATATTTCAGATTAAAACAACAAGTTGGTTTTGGAAATCTCTTTCATAATTTTTTTGGAAACATTTTGGTTACATTTTTTCTGGTAACTTTCAATCAATGCTGATACATCCCGGGTAGAAATGTTAAATCTGGTAATGTATTAGTTCATATTGACATCGAAACACATGGCAACCTTATATAAAACCAGTGTATATGTTTGCATGCATGGCCATATATGGAAAATAATGCATAACATAATTAAATAAACACTTATGTATGTTGCTTTGTGCCTTAAAATACTTGGATATGGTATATGATTAAGGAAAAAATTAAATTGCAAAATAATCCCACTGGTCAGAATATTACTGACAGGATCAGTTGCATGTTTGCATTTTAGCATCATGGTGGAATGTTTTGTGAATGATACAATATTATCATACACATTGCTTATCATACTCATTTTCCAGGCATGGACATACAGATATAATTATGACCATATTTTTTCCCCTTCTATTTGGGAATAAACTTAATTATTACTATATCATTATGTACATGTATATGACCATACGTAATAATGTAAAACAATTATGGGTTTTATAGAGTTGTACCAGCATTAACATTACGGGCATTTATAGATGTGAATGGCCGTACATTGTAAGGTCCATTTGTGGCCAGTTTCTGGTCTAACCATATATGGAATACATCGGACCCTTTTATGTCCATATATATCCCATACTTACTGTTTATGCCCGGGTCGTCTTAAAAGCAACAACTCATTGGGCATAAATGTTCATGCACCAGCTTTATTCAAGTCACGTCTATTAAATCCGAGCACATACAGAACTCAAAACTGGAACACTGAAAAGTATTTATTTATTCGACAGTAGAACAAAGGTAGCGCTAATTGCGTTTAACAGCATGGCGGAGTATGCGCCGGTCGTGATGCAAGTTCCACAGTGTAGTGAAATCCAATTGCGTAGCATTGCGTCCTATTGCGAGGCACACTTCATCAATCATTAAAATTCAGCCAGTGCTCGGTTTGCGTCGCTTATGCTTTCATTGTTGGCGGTGATTTTGCGAGCGGCTTCTTGTTTTGTCACGAGTCGGTTATAGGTAAAATGTTTCTAATTAAAGTTAGCTTTTTAATTGCAGCGGACGAGTGGAATTTATTTTCATATTTACTTCTTAATGAGACCTCCTCCGCGCACTTCTAAGCTCCGCTACTTTAAGTCGAGCAAGTTGTTCACATCGGATTAAACTCATTTCCCATGCATGGACGAGGCTCTGCTCTCCCTTGTTTGCCAATGCCGTGTGCCGAACCAAATTAGCATATGACATCGCCGATTGTCAAGCGCCCAGTCCGCGTGCTTGAGGTTTCCAGTTTGTTATTAAATGTTGCTTTAAGTTCACTTTAATTAGCTTCCACTCTGAACCAGCGAATTTGCGAGGGAGAGAGAAAGAGAGCGATGGAATTGTCCTCTCTCTCTCTCTTCGACTGCGTAATACGCTTACATTGCTGCAATCTACGCGTCGCATATATTTGACTAATTCCCGCTCGTGTGCTTCAGGCACGTATACCATCCCTGGCCTTTGCGACAAAAGTCGATGCCATGAAATATATTGTTTGGCTTCCACCTCCACCTTTCCTTTTGCCACCCAGAGCTTCGCCACACAATGTTCTGCATAAGCTCCTGTCGAGCGGTGTGTCGCTGGCGGATCGCAAATGCGAACGAAATTCTACACTAATTACATTTGAAGCCTCCAAGAGCGTGCAGGTGACAAGACACCACCAACCACCCATGTCACGCGAAAGTGACACTCGCAGCTGTGCGCTCCTACCTGCCTTGGTGACGCAGGGGCTGCAACAATTACTATCGGTGAGCAGTGATTTTATAGGGGAGCATATTTCGTCGATGAAGATTTGAAACGTCTTGTGTTAAGCCCGAACGAAAAGCCATCATGCACAAAAATACACATTTTTTACTTCAAATGCAGTAAGACCTCAACATTCGCGACTTCAGCATCCACGTTTTCAACATTCACGGGCCGAGAAATGTAGGCCACTATCCCAAAAAACTGCGACCCCAACATTCGCGATTAAGTCTGAAATAATGTTGAAAGTACATGTATAAAGAAAACTTAATAGGTGACCATACACACCGGTGGAATTTTTGACAGTTTTGATCTGGCTCATACCAAATCCTCACTAACACCCGCATGTCATATAAAGTGGGAAACATAACATATCTGATCGCACAATGCAAATCTATACAAAATAGGATTTCTCCATATCCAAATTTGTAAATTCCCACCAACACGCATCATGCCGCGATTCAGTACCCTACATTCTACACGGGTAAAAATAAATTTACCAATTATAATCAGGTTATCTTAACCCATAGTGAATTGTGGTGGCCCAAATGTGAATGTTGGTATGAATTTGGAGTAGGTTTTTAAGAGTACGTATTATGCCATATATTTAAGTAAAGGTATTAATATAGGTGATGTGAAGCAGGCTTATTACCAACATGACCATAGCTGCAGCACTTGCCCGTTTGCAGAGGCGATAATTATTGATCAGGCGTTGTTGAATATGTTAGCCGCGCGGGTCCAGAAGGGTTCTAATTTAAATTTTAATCATGAAATGTTTGTCTGATCTTGCTTACCGAATATTCCCTCGCGCACGCAACGCTGCATGGAGTCATCAATTCAGTCATTAGGTTTGCCACACAAATGCATATTTTTTTGTTTGGTCTGCCATATATCAAAACGTTCAAATCTGACCTGCTTGTGTGTGGCCACATATTAAATTGGCCAAATGCTAATTTGTAATCTGCGTAGACCAAGTGATGCGTGCAAGGAACGAACCAAAACTACAATAGCAGCTAAAGGGAAGATACGGAGAAATGTCATCATTTAAAATGGACGCTGATAAGCTATACTAAGGCGTTGATCCTTCTTCAATTACTCCAAGAGATAAAACTATTTATTATACGCTGGCTCACGAGATAGAAAACAGTCGGCGTGGCAATAATCTGTAGTTAGATTTATTTTCCTGGTGTTTTGTGGCTTTCGACTTCTACTGGAGTTATTCTCAGTCTTGATCAGCGGTTTATGTTATGAATCGTTGTTTTTTGCTAGAACTACGAAGTTTTTCACTAAAAATTCGTTGAGTCTGCACATTTTAAATTTTTGTGAACTTCTTATTAAGAACGAAAATAGGAGGAATATGAATATAATCATTTTGTAGTTATGTTTAAAAGTTGTGAAGCAATACTGCTGCATTGGTATGGTAAAAATATTGCCATACACCATGTTGTATAACAGAATGTACACTGTATATATGGTATAAATAGGTATCTATATACTCGATGTATGTTATCAATCATAAAACCCAACTTAATAAAAGTTATAGTTTAATAGATAATTGATTGAGTTCGCTAAAGCTAGCTACACATTGCATGGATATTATAATATCAAAAATCATGGATATCAAAACTGGATTAGGTTAAACACTGGAAATTAAAATATTTTTATTCTACAATTGGTCGTTGAAATGGTCATTTGATCAGTCAATGTTAAGTAAACGTTTGTTAATAGCGGTGATGGTTAAATATAGCGGCAAGTGGTGGAATCAAGGCACTGCCATGCGATGGGCTGAATTTGCCCTAACATTTCGTTGTGCTTTTTATGGACCACGACGTTCTGAAAATGCAGGTTTCGATTCCATTTGTGCGCTGATGGTGGATTGGGTCAATCCAGAGCAGCTGTCGTTGACAGGCTCAGGATGTCACGTGCTGCTTGGTTCATGGCATTTTTCCTTTTTTTATTGCTCCTGTACTTGCTATTTAGTAGGACGGCAAAGAATACTCGATACATATACAGTACAGGCAGTTAATTTGGCTGGCTTTGAGGTAAAGAGCATTTCGATTTCACTGACAAACAGAAAAATACCCGAAATCAACAGAAAGCGGCTTATTTATGCCTAGGGCTCCTCGTAACGTATAAAATATCGACTTTCGAAGTGAAGCCATGCATGCAGTTTGAAGCTTGGACTGAAATTCGATACCAAGTTGCTGCGCTTCACGATGAGTGTGGTCTACATATTGACGCGACTAAAACGTCTTTTGGGAGGCTATATCTGACTTCTACAAGTGCCATTTTACTCAATGATGAACAAAAAACACTGTCATCAGTGCCATTCCGAAATGCCCCAAATTGAAGCTAAACACACATAGCATCGGAGCACGCAATGTTTACTGTTCCATAGGGGCGTTCCTGGGAATTTTCTAAAATCATTCATATAAGTTTATTAATTTTTTACAGCTTGTTTATATAGCCGATATGACTCATAGGTTGCATATTGTGGCAGCACCCAAGGGAATTCCGGTTTTAATTAATGAATTTTTGAGGACGTATTTGCCTTCCACTGGCAGTCTTTCTGTTAGATGTTACGATGCCAAAATGGAGAATGAACATAGAGCATGATGGTTTTTTTTGTTTTGTTTTGTATTTCTGAATTTTTGACTAACACAATTCTATGAAATCCCTGGAAACTTAAATATTTTCTCATTTGTGCCTCCCTAAACATTTTCTACCGTTTTATTTGCAACAACTATTACTTATACAAACATTTTTTCCAGATAATTTACCTTCATCACTTCCATAAAAATATGCTAAGGGTACCATATTTTGTGTTGAGCCTCTTCAGACATTTTCTAGCGTTTTATTTCCAAGAAATAAAAAATATACGCTACCATTTTTTTCAAATTAATTACATCAATTACTTTCTTTAAAAAGATGCTAAGAGTAGATAATGATTATTTTGAGAACTGTTCGTACCTTTCGCTACCATGAACCTTAATTAAAATTGTTTACAATTGTTTGTAGTTATTTTCGTGAAAGTTAATGCATTTTATATCGATGTGTTGCATTAGACCTTTTTTATTATTTCACTCATCTGAATTTTAATTTCTTCTACTTTGTGCATGTATATTTAACATTACTCGCAATTGTCTCACCGAAAGAAAATTACTGACTGACCAAAAATGTTACTTAGAGTATCGAAATATTTAATCTTTGTATATCATGAAACGCCATGTACAATCAGCAAAATTCTCATCCAGTTTAATAACTGACATAAACTTGCTTAGGAAAATGAAGTCCGTCAATACGAGATTTTATCCAAACATCACGTTTAATGTTCGCGAATGTTCCTGTTGTGTCGAATTTAAGAATTAGCTGCCCTTCACGAGGCAGAGTCCGGTCTTGGCGCCCTCGCATCCGCGCCCCGCTGTGTCAATCACAGCTCATTTGGCGATCATCTATTAAATTATATTAGGCGCCTATCTCGGTCGCCAAATGAAGAGAAAGGGGCCGCTGCACGTGTTTGGCAGATAAGCCATTTGATTTCCTTCGCGAAACCATATTAAACACGGGGGTTTCGGACATCAGACGCCATATCTGTCCGTGCGCTATCTGCTCGCATTTCCGCGCCTGTCTTTCCACCCTGCTGCTGCCGCACTGCTTTTATTATGGGCATGAAAAGCCATTTATGGCTCGCCTTAATATTGACCAGCGCATTTCACATTATATCTTATATAATTAAATATATATGGGGTTTCAAAAAGCAGCGCCATGTGCGCCTGATAGCGAGCGGTGGCACATTGCGGAGAACCGCAACAATGACAACCCCCTGCCCTCCTCCCTCACTGTTGATTTTATGTCGGCCAATGTGCATGCACGTGTGAACTCGTGTGATCACACACTTGTGTGTCATTGGAAGGAGCCGGATCCGAACAAAGAAGCTGTTGGCGTCGCCCATCTTGCAAAATAGCTTTTTCCCGGTTTTCATTCTTCGTTAATTCCGCCGTACTCAGCCGCCTGGAAAATGCGAGTGCCATTTGCCTCCGTGTGCGGCTCATCGCAGGCTGGCTCTGGGCTTTTATTCCGCTGGATTGGACCACATTAACATTTCCTTTTCAAGAGATATCTCGCCCAACGTGCGTGGCCTTTGCGCTCGCGTGCCATTAATTTTTGCATGCATATTGAGCAACTAAATAATCATGGGGATTAATAGGTACACACTTCTGATTCAAGCTTATTGCACCCTTGCCTCGCTCGTGCGCCGCTCTCCAGCTGATCTTCGGTGTTCTCCAGGTTTCAGAACGTAATGGCGGAAATGTTGCTGGCATCCTGGTGACGATGTCAATGGTGCGCATTGCGTTAATGAACCAGATTTGGGAATGTCATTTAAAAAAATAGATTCAGTGTGGGACAAGATGTGTCGTTGATTAAATGCTGTTGCGGATTGTCTGCTGGTCATTGAAGTCTTTGAAAGTCACTAATGTATATAAGTTGGCATCAGGGTCTGTTATTTGCGTGGCTTAACCCAACCCAATTGTATAATAAATTAATACCCAGGGTTACCCATTGATCTGGAAATCCTGAACTCAACTGGAAAACGGCGAAAATTGTATAGCCTGGAAAAGTCAATGAAATTTCAAATTTTCATGCAAAGGTCAGGGAAATTATCACATAAAATGCCAGCCTTAAGTTGCCATAATCTCCAATGATTAGTTGTTCGTGATACTGCTCAAAAGAGGGCGTATGTTGTCTAACTTTTGCTATACAGGAGATTCTCCTATCTTTCGTAGCAAACGTTCACCATTTTATTCTACACAATTGTAGATAGCCAGAGAATTTGTTTCCGAAAACCTGGGAATGTCAGGGAAGTTGAGAATTTAATTGCTGTTGGGATCCTCACAGCTGAGAATATAATTTTGCGAAATACAGTAGTCTATATCCAGTTTGAGAAAAAAAGTTACACCATGACAGAAGGGACTGTGATTAAATGCTATTATACTGCTTAAGGTTGTATAACCCACATTAATCGTTGGCTCAATGAAAAAAACGGTGTATTTACGGCAATAACTGCTGGTGTAAATATAATGATCTGTTGGATACATTTATAAAACCTGCCTTTGTTAAGTCGGTCAAAACTACTAAGATAAGTGTAAAACCTACCAAAAAAATCAAAATAATTTCACGAAAATACTGTACGATGTACTAGTTGCCAGCCTATTCAGTCCTATCACATGTCATAAAATTCCTGTCACGTATGGGGACATTTCTGGCATATCCCTAGGATAGTATCCCCGCAAAGGTTAATCTATGTATTCCCATTTTGGATGGCATCTTGCATACTGCGTATTTATCCCCTTAGGGTTGCGCTTTGATTTGTCACAAAACGCTCCGTTGACGATACCTTCCTTCTGGCAAATTTTGACTTTTTTGGTGCTCATCTGTCTAAAGACGTTGGCAAACCAGGATATAAATGCCTCAGCATCTGCTTTTTTGCATTTTTTTGTATATCCACGTATATAATGTTGCTATTTTCATATGGCAATCACATATCAATATGGTAGAGTACGCAAACTTTAGGCTTTCATTTTTTATTCCTAAGGCGCTCAAGCTTCTTCCACCTCAGAGCTTGCTTAATGTTATTGCCTGCTTTTTTCCACATATGTCGACCTTTGAATCGTTAAGACGTTTTAGATATTCATCTTTGTGCCTATTTGACTGTCTGTTACAGTCATATCTTGCAATTACTTTGACATCATGAATTTATTGGAATTGCGGCTCGTATATGCGAAAATACAGCTAGGTATTTAGTATCCTGATGAGCGTATCTTGTAAATCTATTGCCATTTTTAAATTGAACGTCTTAGTTATTTACTACTCATCTTTTACGGTCTGTGTAATATGAATGACTAGGAAGATGAAATGTCTATGTTGTTAAACTTAATTAAAGCGCACTTGTTACAAATTTTAGAGGAAATGATTTTGAGGGATATCATGTATTTTTTTGGAGAAAATGTTAGCATAATGATTTGGCTTTAATTTTCTGAAAAATGTACATTTTGGTTATTGTTTCACAGCCTTCGTTGATAAAAATGTATGGTAACTCATTTACATCAGTAAGCTACATAAATACTTAAGATGATTTCAGGAAAGCATGACCACCGATTCGTTCATAATGACTGCATTATGTTCTCTGTAATCGGACTAAGAATTTTCCAAACATTTCGGCTGATTTATTTTTATCTGCCATCAATGCAACATTTCACAATAACCGAATCTCTGTTTATACACTGTACGTTTATTCCATCATCATTCGTAGAACCTTGGTTTATGTGAAATTTAATTGATAACACCCAGTCCGTCGTGTTCCACCCACTTGTTTTTCATATGCTATTTGTCAAACATTTCGGCCAAAACATTCAGTAAAATCCGATGAAGTTTTATAATTTCGATTTTTATTTTATTTTATTTTTTGCTTATTGGGTCTGCCTGCTCCATGGCAACGTTTATTACGTTGCAGTACGTTGTATATGCAAAGCACATTTCTTATTCCATTTGCCATGGCCAGTGTAATATTCATGGATGTCTGAAGCACAGTCCACGTGTCATCTCATTTATTTCCATGTTCGCTGCCATTACTCTCCTGCGTTATATGGTTTAACTGGGCAATGTCAATATCGTTGTTTGTGCGATATACATGTAATGGTAAATTATGCGGGGTTGTGTCAACTGTTATTATAAAATATGCAAGTTTATCCTATCCCAAGTTTTAAGAAAATTAGGCATGCTTTTAGAGAGCTTTTATTGATATATTGACCATATAAGTAAATTAATGAACGGTAATATAAACGGGTTATTGAAGATAGGCAGGAGAATATTTCGGCTCGAGTACATTCCCTCTTAACAACGACATACCTTACGTACATGTCGAAACTAAAATTGGACCAGGGGTTTTATTCAGCCTTCATATGAGCACGTCTATAAACTATTATTGCATCACTTCAGTCATAAAACTCAGTAATAGGGGGGATAAAGATATAATGGCGTATAATCCAACGGTATAGGATGGGTATTTTATCTCTGAAGTAGTGTTCGATTCGCAATACGTGTGTACCATTTTCTGCTCATTTTATTGTCCGATATTGTTTATTTGGACGTTATATTGGGGTAGTTTAAGAAATCAAAATTGTTAGGGATTGATATTTGTTCGCATATGGGCAGTTGATTGATCTAGTCCGTCTGTCTTAATTTTCTATCGCACAGAAGACATCGCAAAATTTACTCTTGCATTATCTGTATATTTACATGTACAAAGAAAGCTAAATACAAATACTATTTAAAGCCACTTTTTAAATCAATGTAAATGCATATTTATTTATCAAATTCTTCTTATGAAGCGCAAAATCCGTAATAAACGTAGCCTATTGACATTTTCACACTACACAGCATACATTTAAAAAATATATATTTAAAAGTATTTCTGTACATGTACATGTGGATTTTTCTGAACGTAATTGCAATTAATTAGCCCAATAACTTTCAGTAGGCTATATTTTTCCTGTGCAGGGTGATGAGTATTGCTACTCGCATTTCTGTTAATGCAGTTTTAAGAGAAATTGGATATAAAGCGTATTCAAAGTTAATTTCGTGTTGCAATTGCTAAACAGAATCTCCATTATTGTTTCGACGTCTGGAGTTGCTGATTGGCTGTGGATCGACATGTCTATCGGGCCTACGTGGATGTAATTGGAAGTTCTATTTGTGGGCCAAAAGCTCTTCTGCGAAGGGGGCAAATTACCATGCTCGCGAAATTCTTCTTGCAGAATTTTTGCGTTTACAATTTGAGAGAAATTGTCAATTATTCGTATTGGATATTACGCGCGGCAGCCAGGGATAGTGCTCCAAACTCATTCTTATGCCTGACCTGACATTGAATTGCCCAGAAGGCTGTTGCCACGATAATCTTACCGCAGATTAGCTGCTCTACTACCTTATATGAAATTATGCTGCTTTGGAGAACTAATGAACTCCTTCAAAGCGATCGATGAAATTTTGCATCGTGCTCGCGTGTTTACGTGCGTCAATGTACATGTACACAGATAACAATTCTTCCTCGCATGGTTTTCTGGTCGCTGGGATGAAAAGAAAAAGTGCCCCCTGTGGATTCCATTCTCCTTAGCTTGCCATGGATCTGCTTTCCAGCAAAGCCATTATGCACAGCATCTCCTGTGCATTATGAGCCCGATTGGGGTTCATTTGGCCACCTCGTAGATATATCAGCGAGGGCTGGGATTTGCACCTCCTCCACCGCAATCAATTTATTTACCATTTTTCTGATGAGAAACTCCAGTTGCCATTAGATTTAATCCGAAAGCCCACCACAGATTTGCATTTCATGGTTTTCGCTGGCTAACCCTTCATTCATTCTGCGCTCACCCTCAACCCGTGGTCTATATTTGGTCGAAGCCACAGCATTTGCATCCCCTTCTCCAAACGTGGATATATAGTGCCATGGCAACTGTTTGCCACCTTTCATTGACGAGAATCGGGAAAATATACATGTACTTGACATGAAGAGGCGGGAATTAAAACCTCGCTCGCGGGGAGAAAAAGGCTGAATTGAATCGCGGTTTACCGCGACCCGAACCCCAATTTCCATCGAGGGTGCCACCAGCACCATGATAATGCAAAATGCATTCATGGACGATATAGGCCTACGTGTACAAAAGAGACCTCCGAAATAAAGACACATGCATGCGGTATGCACTCGCCTCTAAAAACCTTTTCTATTAGTTCTGCATGAAATGGCTGTTTATTTGTGCGGCCTTTTATCGTCCATATTTAATAGAACTTAGATGTTTTATGCAGTATTGCTTTATCTCAATGTGAAATCCAAAATTTCTGTTTTTGACGACTTGCTTGGGGTGCGAGATTAATTGTCGTTTGAAATTTAGCAGACCTTTACAATTCAATTCAACTCAGACCCCTATTATCAGTAGGCTTTTTAAATGCTCTTCAAACAGTGTCACTTTTGTTCATTATTCTGTTATTATGCATCTACAATGGCTTTTGATGATAATAAGATACGTTTTAATTTTTTTCAGGAACACATTTTAATGATTTTTATGATTGAAAACATTGTAATGACTGGAGGTAAACATGATCAAAAATAAACGTGTTTATCACTGCTATGACCTAAAATTGCTTTGCAATACCATTGTATGGGTTACTTATTCAGAACTAGCTTTCCATGTATTGCCCATAACAGTAAGATTTAATAAGTTGGTACATTGTGATATCACTAATTTATTTATCACCAGTTAAACGCGGATTGTATTACTGCTTTTGCATAAGTTATGATTGAATAGGAGTGAATCATTCGTCAAATGGTATGTTCCATATACACGTACACTGTGCATGAGGAGGTGTTTGCACGGTCTGGTGCTCAGTTATTTTGGAATTCTTAGATTATTTAATCGGAAATAGTGTGAACCTTTTTAGGCGTTCCTACAGGGGAATTTCGAAAAAAAATCTTTGAGGCCGAGTTTAACTACACAATTTCCTACGAACCTATATATAAGTACCGCTTTAAACTCCCTTTTTTGCATGTAACGAAAAAAATGAAATTGCAATAACTATATTTAGGATAAAACATCAACTGTTAAATCGTATGTACACACATTATAGTCTCGTAGTTCTGCTAAGTTCTGCTAGTTTAAAACTTCAATTAACCTCAGTTGTTCGACATTTCGAGCAATAAACTCTGAGATATAATTAACCTTATGTCGTCGACTGCTGCAACGGGTGCAGTCGGTTCGTTAACTTCGTTAATAATTCATTTTTAAGGGACTTTCTGTTGCCAAAACTGAATTTACAGTTTACATAACTTTCCCCTGTTCTGATTATACTTGGGCACTGTGCTTGCAAACGAAATACACAGCTCATTAAAGTAGCTGTTTGAGAATTTTTTTATAATTGCAAAAGGAATATTTATTCGCAACATTCATTCCTTGCAGAAATTCAGTAGGCATATTTATGCCGAAGTGCCACATTGCAAGTATTTCATGGTTTATTTAATTATCTTTAGGTTTAAAAAAAATTTTGGTTTTAATTGTACATGTATACTGTAAATGCGTCATACATGTATAATTAAAAGCTAATGTTTTGATGCGCTAACATTTTGCATTAATCATTTAAAAAGACAATAAACCTATTTTTGTAATCGTTGATTGACGACCAAAAATGTTTGAATTATAAATTCAATTAAACGTATGTATCTGATGCTTCAAAATTTATATGCAGTTTTGGATTTTACCTTATCCGCTGTCAGGTAAAGTTCCAGAAAACCTATCGAAAAGATAAATCTCTTTTGCTTGAACTTGATTAGTTTGTGAGCTTATTTCGATAGAGTAAAATTGTTATTAAACTACTATCAAGTATATATCTTATTTTTGTAGTTCTTAGCATTAGCAGTTGGAAAATGCGAAACAATGAGTTTTCAATGTTTACTGGATCCACTTCTTTGCAGATTTGTTGTTGTTTTCTACCTATGATAATAATACTTGGATCCTAAGAACCTTTGTTCAATATTATGCCTATACTATTTATTCATAATGAACAATGTCCAGAACCTGCATTTTTAAAAAAAAGAAAACAGCCGGAGTTATAAATGTAATGCTATTGTATTGGATGAACTAAATCTTCGAATTTTAATACGCATTTGAAGATGGACCTCTTTTCTAGCCGGTCTGTTGAGGATGTGATTTGCCTTTCGGGGAAATTGGATGTATTGAAGTGTAGTTTGGGCCGGATGCTATTTCATGCTCCGCCATTCTTCGCCATGGGGCCTGCAGCTTTTTCTGTTGTGCAATGGCGATATTTATTCACTGTCTTCCGTTTGGAGATACGAATATAGCCCTCGTTTCCCCCACGAATGCGATTAACAACGAGAAAATGCTATCAACTCAGAACAAAATTTTAATTTTAAGAAAGCCAATCTGCTTTTCCCTCGAGGAATAAATTCATTGAGATAAGTTAAGAGAAAATTGCCCCCTGTTGACTTCTTGGTGTAGGGGACATGGCGAAAATTCACATATGCGGATGCGGTTAATGTCAAACCTTGCTTTGCACAGGAAGCCTAACACATGTATAGGCATGCCGAATCACAGGGCTTCATATTTCGGATTGTTTCTGCAAAAGCGGTTTAATGGCAGTGATCTTTTCTTGAATATATGGATAGTATAGGAAAGATACCGTCAAAAATTCTGTTAATTTTACTGAGGTAATTTTCATCGGTATGTCGAGTCGTTAGTGACCTATGAGTTTTTGACAAAAGTACATATATTAGCGAAAAAGTGTAATAATAATAACACTTTATTTCCACATGGAAAAAGGACAGTAAGGGTTTGAGTACACACTTATTCACTGCCTGTCAATCCTTTTAAAATTGATGCTCTTATAATAAAATACGCAGAAAAGATCAAACCAAAACAAAAGAGAGAAAAAAAGGTTGAGGCAGATATAACATTAATAAATATTTAAAAACGCTTACAATATTTCGAAAAATCAATTGCAATTAGACGCCTAATGCTACATTGTATAACCTTGCTATAATATCTATAGCTAAATGTACGATAATAGGCCAAATAAGATTGGACAGGAACTAAAGTAATCATGGAAATTGATTTGTTTATCCTTTGTTTATCCGGTGAAGCACTTATGAAAGGATAAATTATATCGGGAAAAAATCACATAAATGATATTGGAGAAATTTTTATATAAAGTACTTTCTGTGGTCGTATGGATGGACAAGGTTTTTTATGACGGAAGGAACAAACTTAGGTTGCTAAATCTTCTCTTTTGAGGTTGATATCAGAGTTAATTTTGCAAGAGATCTGTTTTAATCATTGTGATGTTTAACAATCGTGAGGCATCAATTTGTTATTTTAAAATTAATCACCGATAAGAAATTGTATTTTGAGATTGTCGGCGTTGATGTACAGGAATTCCAGTTAATTTTTTATGGCTAAATTGAACTCGTAAATAATTAGTTTTGTTCATCACGTTAATGGTGGACAGTAAGGTACAAAAGGCAGATCTTTTACAAAATTGTCATATTTGATATGAACCTTGAAAGAGAAGCCTTAGCAACCTAGTTTAAGTTTTTCTCATCCTTTGAAGAAATGTCCATCCATACGAAGCGACGATAGAACGTACTTTCTATCAAAATTTCCTCAATATTATTTCAATTAAAATTTCTTCGAAATACATGTAAATCAAATTCAGTCACTTAATGGTACATGTACAACGACAATCTCTTTTCTAGATTCATAACTGGGGATTTTTCGGATGGGCCTCGTTCGGCGCTTATGTATTTTTATTTCTGCGGAGCCATTCTTGCGTGCTTCCATATCTTTATTGTATGGAATCACCAGCGTTTACATCCATTTAAGACAGCATTTCCCAATGTAAAGATGCAAATGCGCCCGATGCCGCTATTGGAGTCTTATCTCTCCCTGTTTCAGTTGTTCACCTGGGGATATTTAACAGGCTGCTGCCGTAGCTCGCTATCAGCACTCTTTGTGAGCGCGCTCGCGAAATACCAAGGAACAGTGCTGGATAATGGCTGTTATTCTGCGAACACAATTGCGAAAGCGATTCACAATTGAGATAAGTGAAACATGTTTGTGATTAGAACGTCGACGCTGGGCTATCATAGGCGGCGTATACGATGTCTTGCCAGCCAGCGTACAATGCAGCCTCTGCCATATCACGTATACCTCAGCGCTTTCTATACCTGCTTGGTTGATGGCGTCAACGCATCCGTACACGGCGTTTACCAACAATGCATTTTGACGTTTATGTGCGCTAAGAACCATTTGTAGACAGATATAGATGGCGCCCTAGTTAGGCGCTGCGCGTGCAGAAAGGAACTGACGCTGGCAGAGCGAAATTCATTACCAGGGATGAATAACTATAATATTTAAATGCAAATTGGGAGTATTGTTTTATTTCACCGCGCACGTGAACTCTATTAAATGTAATTAGGTGCCAAGATTTATTTCGGCTTATGAGCTAATACGCGCGCTGTATAAAGTCTTTCTCCATAAACGCTGCTCTCAACGGATTTTATGCTTAGGTACGATCTTAATGTACTCCTTGTCTTCATCGCGATCACGTGCGCTGGCTGTGGCGTTATTTTCCTCTTGTGCTTGAGATATAAACTTGAAAATTCGCCCGCTACATCGTAAGGATGAGGAACGCGAGTATTAAGTAACGCCATATTTCGCGTCCTGGCTTTGGTGGATTGTCGAAGCTGTCAGCCATTCTTTCATTGTCTCCATCAGATGGGGCTGAAAATGTCTGAAGTCCACATTAGAAGTCCACAATTGGTTGTCCACTATAGGGTCTGAGTTTTTTTTAAATTAATTTTAAAATGTCCCTAAAAACTACATTTAAATTTTTTATAAATAAACAGGATATGTTCAAACTAGAAAAAAAAAATAACTCAGATCGTAATGGACCACCAAATACACGGGGAAAATTATATTTAGCAAATATAATAAGTATTTAAAGCAAAAATTGTACTTTGTTTTTCATGGTGGGTATCATTTTGGGTCGGACTTTAGAAAATGATTTGGAGTATAATTTTACCATTTTAATGAGTATATCCTCCTCCTAATGTGTAACAGTTTATGGGGCCTTTATATTTTCGTAGCAGTTTTTTTTAAAACAATACGTGAGCTTGTCCATAACAATTACAGTATATTGTATGTGATTCACAGAATTTAATGCTCATTAGGTGAAAAACTGAGTTTTCTCATTTTATTTCAAAATGTGGAAAACTGCAGTGGACCCATAGAAATAATAATGATTTGGCAGGGAGACTGCTTACAGTTAGTCGGTTGTTTTTCTCGTCTGTCTGTTGTTAAGGGCTCCGTGACAGAGCGTTTTAACTTTTGAATTCGGCAGTACTTGTTTGCCACGGTCTTCTGGTCAGCTATAACTCTTATAAAACCTCCCGCATTGTGCAAATTGTTATTGGATTATTTGTCAAACTATTTATAAAGTTGGGTATTGTTCATGCTTTTTCGGTCCCTCTTGCAGCTTCGTGTGGGCAACGGTGTATTTTGCTACCCTTCTTATTTTATCATAACTATAAATATTCGTATATGATGAACGAGCTGGCTTACGTTATCGCTACACTCTCTTTACCTCTTTCTTTTTTGATACCTAGCCTTGGGCACTTGGGTAAGGCAGTCTGAAAAGGAATGTTTACCCACAAGGGCCCTTGTGCACCACAAGACTGGTCTATTGTGGGGTACCGCTCACTTGACTTCGGTAATCCTTCATCCACCATCCATAGAAGTGCATCACTTAAGGTCGATTACAATGCTTGTACATTTCAACCATCATATATAATTCGTCATATAAAATATTGCCTTTTCGGCCTGGTTGGTTACTCGAGGGGTGGTTCTGTATAATTTTTCACTTTAACACTATTTACAAATACAGATGTTAAGATTGTGAGTGTACGAACGGCATGTTTGCGCTGTATTTATCATTTGAGGAGATGAGTTAAATGTCTGTCTGCCCCATTGTCCGTTTGTGTTTGTAGATATAACATCCAGTAACCTTTGTTGTTGCCACCATTAGCGTTTCTATTTATTCTAACATTTCTTCCAGAGTAGCAACTTAATCGATATTAGCTTTATGGATTATATTATATAGGGTGGGAAACAACAACGTTGTAGTTGAAATGAGATTACAGAATTAATTGGCATCTGACATTTACAATACATTCTAGTTGCTCTCTATTGTATTTTCCAAAGCAGCAATTTTTTTTCTTTTGCTCTGTCCGTTATCTTATCAATTTTACACCATAAACAAGTGTAAAGTATCCTTCGAGTGGCACTTTTGTTATTTCGTGGAACCGAAGGAAGGAGAGCGGTCAGCAGTTGCTAACCGGAAGGCCCATGGATACACAAATGAACCGAAGTTCGCCATAATGATGCAAAGCTGCTGAAGAAATTCAATGATCGTAGGCCATTATTGAATTGCGAGGAGCATGAAAATATGGCATTATTTGGAGCGCTGAATGAACATGACATGTTTTCGGATAAAAACAAGGCCCCGACTGGCTGCTGGAAAGGCATTTTTCTTTAGTGCTTTATAAACCTTTTACACAGCCATTCATGGAGTGAAGGAATAATTCAATATGGCCTTTCCATTTGGTCTCGGCGGTTGTTGGGGGGAAGGGAAAAAATGTATTTCGGTTTAAAACGTGCGCTTTGCCAGGAGTCAGCGAATGATGGACACAAAATAGTGAGAAGGGTGCACAGCCAGGCTTTGTTGTCGCTGATGGTCGAGATGGACAGCGCTCAGAAACGAGCAGCCTGCAAGAGTTGTTTACCAGCAAAAGATGGGGAAGCGCATTATGGTCGGTTGGGGTGACCAAACCAAAAATACATTCGGACCCTGAGCAAGTGGACAGTGGGGCGTGGTCGAGCGTGACCAACGGGCGAGCGTCACAAACAAGTTGCGAGGCCAAAAAATTGTGAAAGGCACGTGTTTGTCAACCGGAGTTGACATGCGATGAAGACGTGGACGCCTTGCATGGATTAATAATTGCGAACAATGGCCTCTCAAGCCGCATTGTCTGCGCCGTGGCCAACGCCAGACCCCTCTCGCGGCCTCGCTCTTGTTTTGATGCTTTTTCCGAACGTTTCCCCTCGCCTAGTTTAAGGGGAGCAACCGCTGAAGAGATGGGTCCGCAAACATACTTCTGGCAGGGAACAAAGGGTTGGGGATGCACACGCGATGCTAATCACGATGATGCCGTTGATGAGCATGATGCTCTCATTGTTCCCTTCGCTGCCACCCAGTCCTCCCATTTCCTATCTTTATGGCTCTTCATTGACTTTTCACTTTTTGGTGATCCGCTCCGTGTTTTATGGGCCACCACGCGAAGTCGTTGCCAGATTTAATTTGCAGTTTGTGCTATCTTTCTTATCGTCGCCTGTGTGCCAAAACACGCCAAGGCGCTTTGTTCGGTTGCATCCAGCGGGGGCTGCTATGTTGGTTTACTGGCACTGTGTCTGCCCAAACAGCCACCTTAATTATGAATATGAATTCAATCTGGGAGCCTAACAGAAGTAACTTGTATTAAATCAATTATAGTTGGAGACATTGTGTTTTACCCGTAAGTACATTTGATTCGATGGGTTTGTGGTGATTGAGCGTCATCTGCACTGAAGAATGGGAAGATAATAGACAGTGATAGGAAATGTAAAAAATAAAAGGTCGAAAACATGAATGCAAATGCGAGCTAGTAGAATTCATTCGGTCATTGAAATTAGCTTCTTACGTATTGCATTTAGCTAGCGCCATCTTAAATATTTTTCTAAGACATTTACTAAGATGTGAAAACATTTCAAACTCTGTCCTTGAAACAAGACGAACGAATGCGTATTTATGCATAATGTTATGCAAAATTGTTTTTCATTTTTTTATTTAAGATTTCCAAAATGATGAATTTGTACACATGCGAAATTATTCTAAATAATAGCTGCATCGGTTGTCTTATTTCTTCGACATGTTGCATGCAAGGTTAAGCTAAACGGCTGCCCGCCATACTTATTATACATGTATAATAATTGCTAAATTCATTTTATTCCGTGTAAAATTGGTTGACCACTAGGTGTTAAGTTATTTAATAATTTCTAAACGGCCCAATTATTTATTTTTAAAAAATTTAAAAAAACAAACGCGACTGTCGAAAACGTCTTCCCTGCTATGCAACGTTGCATTGCGGGTTGCATAATGTTTTTAAAAAAATTATTTAACTATTTTTGTTTGCAATAAACGGAACATTTTGAAATTATACAACTTAGTTTAGATCCTAGTAGACGACCAATTCTACACTAGAGAAAACAGTGTTAGTATAAATAATAAAAAGAATGTCGACAGTAATACACTTTATTCATGGTGGGCATTCTTTGCCACCATGTCTGTTGATTTACATGGTGTTCTATATTTTTAAAAAATGTGTATGATGCCTTTGATAATACACTAAAACTTGACAAGTGGTCGTATTCTAACAGCTTATTGCAGTATGGGATCTGAAACCAAATCGACAGACTTTTTACGCTGTTACATTAGAATCAACTGTGAATGGTCCCTTTTACCATCGCATTGTTTTGTTTTATTATGACACTAGTTTTGACCTCCCGAGTTCAGCTGCAGATACGATTGAACACTTTATTAGCAATCTGCAAAGGACGCTTCCTCACACGTAAAACGTACTAAAACTTTAATTTCACGTTTGATCGATCGCTGCATATTGGACAATCTGATTTTTTTTAAAAAAAGCTGACTTTTGAAATGGCGCAAATGACGACATCGAGGGAAGCGTTCCCCGCGCCCTGTAAAAGAAAGGCTCTCGCTAATAAGCCCGGCCATTTCGGAAGCATTTTCCCGTTGTTTGCGCCCCCAGAATTTGATAGAATAAAGCGGCTAATATCGCACAAAGGTTTCGTACTCGGGAGGTGTCCATTATTGGTGGCAGAAATCCACGCCATGCATTGCAGGGGGAGATTGGGAGAGAACGAGAGAGAGAAAATATTCGGAGGAAATGAAGTGAGCAAAATGATCGCTCGATGTCAGATAGACGCCTTATATCCAACAGCTGAGCTGCGACATTAATATTACCCAGCCGAAAGAGTCGAGAACGTATCACCCAGTTTTATATATTTATCTGACTTTACGCTTGACTAAATGATGTGATGGACTGCAAAACGCCATCGGAGGGAACGCTCCCCGCGAAAGAAGAGAGAGAAAAAAGAGATCGTGACACGTCAATGACACATCTATACGAATCGGGTTACGAGAGAGGGTAAAAAAGAGAGGGGCCAAAGGCGCCGAAGAAGTGTGAAATTCATGCAGACAGGATTAAATGATAGAAACGAGGGGAAATTATCAAAGTTATATCAGGGCTGCGGTTGGGCTCTGCGAGGTCAAACGCCACGCGCACTGTTTGGTCAGAATGGTCGAAATGCCATCAACGACCACCATACCCTCCAAAATGCCACTTGCGACTAAGGTGATTGGTTTCGCAGATCGTGTGTTTTATTAAATGCCGGTGTTATGGATGTGTTGCTGAAGTCCCTTCATGGTTTTTGCAGTGAGCGCATTTATTGTGCAAGAAGCACGTGATCTTCATATCAAACTGATTTTCAACAGTTTTAACAAAGCATTTTAATGTCGATGAAAAGACGTGGAAGCATTATTAACATGTATATACAGTATGTTTGATATTGTTGTACATGACTATTATCTCTTGACCGCATATTAAATGCTTTAAAAATAAACTTTTTCAACGAAAACAACTACTGATAGGGCTTTCTACCAAACTTGATTAACTTGTATAAATTAAAAATGAAATTACAAGTGGAATACTAATGGTAATAATTTTGTGAAACATAATTCTTGTACGTTTTAATTATTTTCTTCTGGCTTGAAGTGTATGGAGCAATAATAACCAGTTGTAAGTAAATTATTTGTAGAACATTATTAGTAAATACTAACTTTTTTTGTGGACATTTGGAGTGGAAAGATCCCAGAGTGGGTCTCTTTTTTGGGGAACAGCAGTGGCCCTTGTACCTGGGAAAAAACAGTTATGTATCAAAACAATACTCAGTGCCCACCAAGCACACATTTTTATTCGCACATTTTTGCGTTTTTCACATTTATTTTCCAGTGTGTTCGGATGCGGTTCAATGCGTTCAAGAACTTTAAACAAGAATGCTCGCTTTTTACTAGCTGACCATTTGAATTGTGTAATTTGTCTGGTCGTCCGCTAGCCCAATGCAGCTCGGATGAATATTTTCGCAATTTTCCCTACCGCTTGAACCCGAAGGATGGTAACCCGAGGCTCCATCCTGACGTAAACAAAACATGTAAATGCGCTGGGAAGATGAAACGTCAGCATGCAAAACAGATAACTGGTAATGAATATTTTAGGGATGAAAATATGGCGCGCAGGATTTTCCTGGTAAGACAATGCCGCACGGGGGTAACGGGCACGGTGTTCGTTATCTGGGTTTCAAACCCTGGCTCCAACGTGGGCATCGGGGGGTGGCGCGTGGGTGTTCGCAATCCGCAATCTTTCTTCACTGTCACTTTCATAATATGCGGATTGAGTCGACTGTCGATTTTTGACCAAACATTTCAGCTTTGCGCCCCAGATAAGCCTCTTTTCATTGATTTTCTGCCGCATCCCTTTTGTTTCCCCCCTGCTCGTCTTCCATCCGAACCCCCTGGTGCTCGCAGACCCCCGCTCTCCGGTGTCGGGATCGTCTGCCTAGCCTTAGCTCCAGCTCGACACTGCTTGGTAACACTTGACATTTTTGACAGGTTTCATCCATATTTCATAACCTCACGCGCATAGAGAAAAGGCAAGATCTGTCTCTTTCACACAATGGCGGAGGCAGCTCTGGCCACCTCTTATTTGTATCGGCCCACAATAAACGATTACTCACCCTCGAAGCCACATCGTTAAGCCCCCCGACATGAACATCGTTAATTGATCGGAATAAATAATGAGATTCAACCACAGCGTCACGTGGTCGCACCAGTGCTGAGCTTTAATTCCTGTGTGGTTTGACTTAACGTGACCAGTGATGTTCGAGAAGCGCTATCTCTTTGCTCTCTCGTTCTGCTCCGGTTGCAGTTTAATGCAGATTGCCATCTTTTTCTGGTCGCCATTGTGCGAGCCTCTTTCTGCGGTTGGAAAATCGATTTGAAACAAAATTGTGCTTAATTGAAAAATTCTTCCATAATCCGTTGGGATGGCCACCAGTGAAGCAAATTGTTAGGGCCGTGCTCACAGATGGCACTGCAATTCTACAGTTACAGGAACAGATTTAACCCAAATGGATGCAAAACATTATTCCCACATTTTTTGCTTTAAATGTTTATTTGATTTGCTAAGTATATTTTTTCCCAGTAAAATTGTTCGTCCACTAGGGTCGCTAATATATTTTTTTAATTTCACACTGACCCGTTTATTTATATAAAAAATAAGAAATTTGAAAAAAGTTATGTAACCCGCCATGCAAAACAGCCCCGTATTTGGCGGTCACGTAATGATTTTTTCAATTTCTTATTTTTTTTCATAAATGAATGGGCCATTTTGAAATTGTAAACCAAAGTTATCATTGCTACATTTACTTACCCTAGTGTAGAATTGCTCGTCTTCTGCGTTATTTTGTATAATTTGAAAATTTCCATTGTCTTTATAAAAAAACTAAACTTTTAATTTACTTAATTTATCATAAATAAACGGCATATTTTCAAATTATAAAAATAGTGCAGAACCGCTTCTACACGGGAAAATCAATTTAGTAATTATACCAACTATTTGAAGCAAAAATGTGGAACTGAGAAAGTTTGGAATCACTGTAAATAGGCCAATACCATTTTCGAATCATTATCTTATCTTATTGCAGTTGTGTTTAATTGAAAAATTCTCAGCCGAATGTTGTTATAATGAACCGCATTTTAAATCAAAAGTTAACCGTGGTATAGGCATAGAAGACGGTATCTTTGTTTTTTTAAGACAGGCATTATGACAGGATTTTATCTATCCTGCCATGCAATGCTCGTTCTACCCCACAGCCCCGCGGCTTATTGATTTCTGGTTCGAGGGTTTGAAGCCGTATCCATGCACTTTGATTGAAAACAGGAAGAAGTGGCTATTGGTATGCGCATTTTGTTTCTCGTAAACAATGCAATATAAAGCTTCTTTGAATAGGGATTTGGACCTCCCTCTCCTGCGCAACGTCGCTCACTTACGACTGCAGGTCCATCCTTAATTTCTGGAGGCGTAAGCTGAGACAAACCAGGCCACTATGGATTCGCTGATCTCTGGCAAATCTTGTATGCAAACCAAAGGCGCTGCATCTTGAGGCCACGATATTACAGCAGTACAAATGTTCGGGACATTCCAGGGATTTCGTAACGTGATGGTTTACAATGCTTTTTTTTCTATCGCATTCCGCTGGCGTCTTCCTATTCTTTCTCAGTTTAAGCAAACCAACAAAGGCCGGGTGGCACAGGGAATCCTGGGATGGCCACCCTGATTGTTGCTCTTTGTTTTCTTCAGGTTTTTCCCTAGACCTTATTGGCATATTTGTTAAAACGTCTGAAAACCTATTGTGGTATTTTGATTCTGGAGACAGTTTGCAGCGACCTTTACTGCCCTAAGTTATTGGAACACCTGAAAGTCGCATCTTTTTTGCAGATGTTCTCATAATAAACTTTTCGTGCATTTTAAAGGTCTTAACGTACATTGGGTAAAATTTACATTATTGGTTTATGAAGAATCAGTAAATTAGAATCACAGTAGGTCTAAATATTTGTTTTCATTAGGCAGGGTGACCACACACCTGGAAAAAAAAAGTTTAAGCAGTTTTTAGGGAAATCTGGGAACTTGCATAGGTCGGATACTTTTTTATGGATGTTAAAAGAGCACAGAACTGATGATGAGAGACGTAACAAAATACGTTTTTGAATTAATAAAAATCACTTGATTGATTTCATAATCATTGCGCAAGTCAATTGGATATTTGGTAATAAACTTACAAATGTACTGTATAAGCTTTCAAAGCAGATTCATCCATCAATAAAAAATAACGACAAATTTAAGGTAACATGCCCTGGAAATCGGGGAAACTTAAATTTCTAGAAGTGGGGTCACCCTGATGGGGAATAACGGCTTTTTATGTGAGGCATGACAACATTTTTTCCCTTTTTATATTGAAGGCTACCCAGTTGCTTTGGTAGAATGTGTTCATGTTCTAATTTCGAATAACGTTCCATCATTGGCTGGCTGTCGATTTACATCTTCTGCCTAAACGTAATCCTGCTTACTACAAGCTTTTCGGGATGATTTTACTAGAAATTATTTGCGAAGAATGGCGCTGGTTGTTTTTTAATACACAATTTTGTTCGGCTGTAAACTTAAGCTCTCATTTCTTGGTACTAGCCAAAAAATACTCATTTCTTTTAATGTCTCGACGATAATAAACAATGAACGAGCTTGCTTTTTAGTTACAAATTTAATGTCAGTAGCATTGCGAAAGATGTTTTTATTTTCGTTTTCACGCATATCCTGCTCGCACTTGACGATGAGCAGTAATTTTATGTGTCCGGATACAGTCGTGCCATAAGTATACTGCTCGGATCACTATGGAAATAATGAGCTTATACCTGCTGTGAGACAGACGTAGTTTGTCACGATCGTTATTCCTCAAAATCCACGCACAGCTTTTGCCTCCCTATCCAGTGTTCTGTGTGGCATTGGCAACCGTTCCCATTGTTTTTTCTGACACCCAAATGTGTGAGGTCTCCACCCTTATTGCCAACCTCTGATACCTCTGGCCACTCATGCAATCCCCATTCTTCCTGCCTGCTGTTGATGAAACCCTTTCTCTAAATCCATGCTCTGTTTGGCGTGTGATCCCCTAGCTGTGGGTTAGTTGGCATGGCAATTTTCTGCTGATTGTTTCTGGCGTTGTCTGATTTTCATCCCTTTACCACCCCGCGCCACCCCCTAAACATTTTAATGCAAGGATGAATCTTCCTTTATGAAGGCGCTGTTTAGAGGCCCTATTTGTCATTGATTTTATATTCACGCACGCGCTCATATCTGACCTGAGAGATTTTGCAGGGTTAATGACACTGACCGGCGCTACTGAGCCTGAACCATTGGACGCCTTATTTGAAAATCTATCCTTGATATGGCCCTGGATTTGGGAGGAATTTTTACAGCGTGCTTGTATTTCGCGTATAATCTGTTTACTTACGGGACATACATATTACAGAATGTTTTCTCTGAAAAACGATGTCCTGGCGATGATTCCAACCTCTCGATAACTTCCCCCCCTCCTTCCTTTCCCTTCTCCTCCATCCACTGAACCCGCATCTGCTCTCATCATGCAAAATAAAAAAATATATTAATTATACATTTTCCCTTTAAAAAAATACATGTAAGTACCTGTTTGCACACTGTAAATCACTACGCTTGAGAAACGTCATGCAGATCTATAGCTGGTATGATGCTATCAAACTTTAATGTGATAAAGTTATAATTGAAAGGGTCTAGTTAACGAAACCTCGATCACCTCGATTTTTAATTTCATAAACTTTTGAGGGTTTGCTTAAAACGAAAATGCTGATTCATACAAGCTCAAGAATACTTACATGTACATGTACTGTCGCACTCATTATTCAAGGAGTATTCGAAAGAGAACGGAACATACGTGTACATTGTACATGTATATGGCGTTCAACTACTCGTACTTAATTCATCTGAATCGATCACGCCACTATACGAGTATACAAAATTTGAAAGTAGTATACTTAATTATATTTTTTACATAAGTTTCCTAGTCTCAACCATAATTTATACAGTTTGCTGGCGGCCGCTTATCTACACTGTAGTTACTGAAATATGTTTGGAATGTTGAGCATCATTTCGAGAGTTTATGTCATCGCTACATGCAATTACGTGTATTATATTGAGGGAGAAAGACGTTACTCGCAGTTGTAGTTTTGCGAGTGATATGAAGGTTATCTCGGTAGTGACAAGTTACAAGAATGTAGTTTTTTTGCATATCTGCATGTGAGTAGATTAATTCGGGTTAAATTCTGATTGTTCTGATTGAACCAATTCCGCCTGACTGACTAACGTTGCTCGCTTTAAACTGACCAGTGGTTGAATTTTCTACCCTTGCATTTACAAAAAAATACTGTTAATCGAGGTAAGTCTTTGCTGCTTTCATGACACACTGAAAGGTTTATAAATCCACAACTGCATAATAGTGTACACCAGCAGGGTTAAATTAATTGTTGACCGATAGGAATAGCCCTGTTCAAGAAACCCCCACTCAATGACAACCTACAGTGTATTACTGTACAAAATATCCTTTATGTTGATATTTCGAAATGCGTTACATAATTCCATTTCATACAACACTGCAAATGCTGGTACTCGGATCTTCCGCTAGTGCTCCAAGGTATGCCACGCGTCCTTAAAATTAAATCCTGTATATTTACGGCGTGGATATGCTGCTATAATCCATTGGCACTATTTAAAGGCTTATTTGCGGTAAACTATGTAACGAGCAGGCTATACATGTACAGTATATCGCCTGGCCTGGTAAGCTGTCGTTATAGACAGGTTTTCCTGATTTTGGAAACTATTAAACTCTTGCAGAAGATAATATCGGACGCCCGAATTTGCTTATCCTCCCTGTACACGTTTTCAGGCGGTTTTTATGCATCTTCTCCAGCCTCAGACCTCGCATTGACGCCACATTATTTGACCGGAAGTTGTTTTCCTACTGCCTTTACACAATCGTGTAGGAATTACAGCTCTCCCATTATTGGTTATGCGCTGTTTTCGACATCCTCCCAGTAAGAGTTTGAAAAAACAGAATTTATAGAAAAAATAGATTTACAAGTTTAATTCATTTGAAACAGCAGTTTGAGGATAATGAATACATTTTAATTGAAATTCGTAAAAGCACATGTCAGCTTTACATGACGACCTACAGATTATTTCATAATTTCTTCGCAACATTAACCAGCATTAAATTTGTTGAACATGTTACTAAACAGTGTGCATGTACTTGTGCTAGAAAATTATCTCACTTTGGCGTTGCGTAAATCACACGTTACGAATTAAGTGTGAGTCGGAGTGTAGATGGTGTAGGTGGGGCCAATGACGTTCGCCCCCACTCTTTTCTCCCTCTCCCATCGCCTTTATCGCCCTCATTTTTCCATAATACACCTGAAGCGGATGAAATTACCTTCGCATGTTTTGTGCCAATTTTTCATTGAAATTGCGGTCCCGTGTTTCGCCGCCTTTCGAATGTCAGCTCCGTGCCATCCATTATTTGGAGAGCAATTTGGTCGATGACACCGGGCGTTATTAAAGGCAATTATTGCGCCACCTTTCTGCCAGCCGAGATTTGGCTAATGTGCATTATATGGAAAAGCTATTGCACGCTGGGGTGAAAGGGAGGAAGCCGTGTTAGAAGAGATTGGAGAAGCGCATGCCTGGATGGATGGCATGCAATTGACGTGGGAAGCTCCCCAACCAACCGATTTTGGGAGGAATCGAAACTCGACTGGCTTTCAACAGTCGCGCAACAACCCTTATTTCCTCTGGATTTTTCTCAGCAACTATTTGCCGCTATCCTAGATTGAGGATCATCCATAAAGGTCCACGAAGTTTGAAGGGGGAGTTGGGGTTTCAAACCTACTTGTATGGAGGTGGGTAGGGTTTAGCAATTTCGGTAATATATTTTTAGGCATTTGGTCCTAATTAATTACCTTCACCGATGTAAGTAATATCTGAGGACCGATTGGAACATTGTAGGTTAAATGAAAGGTAAGATAACCTGGGGTTAGTAGGTTCTTGTTGCATCAGTTTACTACAGGGATTTTAACACAAGGTATAGTAAACATGGAGATTCTGGGAAAATTGCATTATATTGCAAACCTTAGGTTAACCCTGCCTGTTAGCTGGGTTAAGGTTTACCTGCGGTTAACTACGAACCAGCTCTGGTACAATGCCTTGGTTAACCAGAGGTTTACCTTTGGTTTGGCTTAACTTTTTTTGGTGCAACCGGCCCTTAGTCATTTTCTTCATATACATTGTACTTGTATAACGTCATGTTAACAATGATGTCTCCAATTTATAAGACATCAATTATGTATGCAAATTTGGCATCGTGTTATGTGAAAATATGATGTTACTTTGATTGAATTGTCACATCATATATAGAAAAAGCACGGATCATATTATGGCCGTAATGGCAGCATTTTTCGTTGATTTTCCTGATCAAAATGACGTATATTTTGTCTAAATTAAATTAACTTACCTCATGTGAACTGTTTGTACTACTTGGGACTAGACAGGACAGTGGGTTGATAGTTCAAATAGAGCGATAACCCATGTAAGGTTTTAAAATAGAAAGTCTACTTCTTGATACAAAGACAACCTTTCCAATCATGGCGTTTCACATTTCTGCGCAGTGAAATTGCTCTGCCTCAAATGCTCACCAAATTGTGTTTATGGAGCGATTTTACCGTCACATGTTTTCCGAGTGATTCAGAGTTAAATCGTAGGCCTAAATTAAGCAAAGTGAGATATTTATTTGATGTCATTTTTCATAGAATATTTACCTAATTTTAATCCCATTAAAATATATATATTTTGTGGCCAAGTTAAAGTATTTTCAACGGTTGGCGTATAAATTAGTACATTCCTAGGTTCATTAGCAATAGTATACATTGTAATTATTGGTAGTATATTGTCAAAAGCATGCCCACCATCCAAACAATTACTCGTTCATTTTGGCTTCAAATAATTATTATAATTGCTCAATGTATTTTTTCCGTGTAGAATTGGTCGCCACTAGGGTTTCTGCTTTAGTTTATAATATCAACTTTCCGTTTATTTATAAAAAAAGAAAGTAAATTTGAACAAATTGAAACGCGACCACCGAAAAGGAGGCTTCCTTGCATGGCTAGCTTGAATTGCGTGTTGCTGAACGGTTTTTTAAATTTCTGAATTTTTTATAAATAAACGGACATGTTGAAATCATAGACTAAAGCTGAAACTTTAGTGGACGACCCATCTCTCATATCTCCAATCTCTTATTGGGAAAATCAGTTTAGCAATTATAATCAGTATTTCAAGCAAAAATGTAGCCTACGATTAATGGTTTGCACGGTTGGCCAGCTTTTTGCTCAGTCTTAATAATCCACCACTCTTGTATTATTTAGCCAACACTTAGCTAACGCGCTGCGTAGCTTATGTGTCCATTGAATATTTTAAGCGAAATAGCTGGGCAAACTTTATTCTATCATTTTCTGAGTTAATGAATAATCCGGAAATCAAGACTAGCAAATGTAGGGGAAATGTGGAATAGACTGTAGCAAACAGCAAAATTGCGTCTGCATCTTCTTTTTCTTCTATTTCGATAAAACGCTTTAGACGTCGTCATCAGTAATTTCTGACTTGCATCCTTTGTAAAAGACAAACATCTTGTGTGCGCTGTGTATTGCTTGTCATGGCGCCTGGTTTTCACGAATCATGCTTGCTCTATCGTTACAGGTGACAAGCGCCATGAAATGACATCGTGGTCGAGTTTCAAGTCCGTTTTCCGTTTCCTGAACGAAAGATACCGTGACGTGCAGGGACCGGAAGTTCACCCGAAATCTGAACTATGAAAAGGAATACGACAACTGGCGCTGTATGAGCTAATATATACGCTAATGGAATGTCATTGCAAACAGGATGATGAAGATATTCTTTGAACGGTAAAAGAAATTGATTTTCTTGTGATTCTTGCCGAAATAAAGCACATTTGAAAGCGTTCGCTACATTGAAAAACTGCTTAAATTCCGTGTTACTATTGAAAGCGAGAACATGGACTAATCGCAATTTTCCAAAGATTTTTTCTACTGTCGTACCTTCCTGGACCAAGGGAGTCACCGATTGTAGATTTCATTATTTTAATCGGTCAGAAATCCAGATCCTTAAGTCACTTGAAGATGTTGCTCTCGAGTGAAATGTTCTCATTGAGTCTTATGCTGGAAACACATTGTGTCTTTCTGCATTATTTCGTGCAAGGAAAGCTGTTTTTGGGCCCTTAAGTGTATTGTACTGGGTTTTCCTGAAAGTCTGCAAGAATTACTTGAAATGTATCAATTGCAATGTCAGTAGACTAATTTCAGAACTTCTAATCGGTGTATTATTTGCTTTGTAAAATGTTTAATGTATGTCATTTAAATAAAAACTTCGTGGCAATTTTATGCAACTTGGTAAGAAACTGATGTTTTTTTCCTAATGTTCTTTTCTTTAGAAGCTCAAATAGTAATTTAATGGTAGTCTGATTTCATCGCTTCAAGTATTATTTGAAGACACTAAAGATTGCCAAAAGGGCATCTGAGAGATAGTCAATGGAAGTCAGGGAAGACTAACATGGTCGGGGATATAGTCAGGGAAAATTCCAATTTTGCTGAAAATCAGGGAAAGTCGGGGAAATCTCTTATGAATGTTCTGTGTGTGTGTGCTCTTAAAGAACTAATGCAAAGTTTATAAATATTAATAATATCGTTTTTTTACTAATGAAAATGAAATTGTCCAGGTACTATTTTATTACTAGAGCTGAAAAAACGGATAATTACTTTATCCCATTTGATATTCTTTTGGATGATTTTGGTCTAGAAGTTATTTTCAAGTCAGGGAAATTTACTTGGGTTGTCAAGGGAATGATTTAATAAATATTAGAACGAATCCTGTTTTACCACTAATGGATAAATCCGGCCTCTTGACAGATCAGATCGTAACACTACACTAATAACAATTGAAAAACTCGCAGTAGTTTAGAAGTTAGTGATTTTATGTTTTGGTGATCACAAATTGCTTAGGTCCAAAATTTAAATGCAGATTGTATGATGTCCTGCGAGAGCAACTACCCGTTCCTCTTGGACACTGCTGTAATCCCCTTAGTATATTTCCAGTGTGAAAATCAAATTCACCAAAACAACTCAAAACTTGCTTAAAACTTTACTTAATATTCGACACAAATCCAACGTACATCCATTCAGATCAAACACAGCATCGACTGAACGTGTGACTCACATTTTCATGTGAGTTGAGAAGGGCTAAAAAACCCTTAAAACCACCCCTTCCATTCACTCATTACTCCAAACAAACCAATCGCCATTAAATTTCTTTAGTTTCAAATTCCTGGGCATGGGGTCTGATGCTGGGGTCAACATCCATTAAAAAACAATCTGTGCCTCAAATGTCTAAGCCTAATGGTGAAGGCAGATATGCAATCCAAAGAGCTAAGCCATGCTAGTTAGAGCAAAACTAATTT